>JBBPKN010000072.1:0-84967 GCA_038089275.1 Pulveroboletus cf. rosaemariae
TCGCAAATGAAGGGTGATTAAAAGTGGGTGGGAGACTGGAAGTTCGGCCTATGGCACCTCCTAGCAATTATATCTGTTTCCCGGCATATTAATTATTCTCCCAAAGACTGTTTTGGAGTGACTTGTGCATGAACGTGGGACGTTCATGAAGCAAACAATACGACATGATGAAAGGGAGAGAATAGGATTGCTGCTGTGGCCCGTTGGTAACGGCTCGACGCTGGACGATATGAGCGAATTCAAAGGAAACAAAGGCCTATTTGAGTGAGGACAAGGAAAGATGAGGGGGTGAGAGAAAAGTAATTCGAGTAAGTAGATGGAAATTTGGGACCAGGTGCCGAATTGACCAATGTGTAGGAGCGCAGCCAAGCCATGCGAACAAGGAACGGACGTGACATTGACTAGTGAACGGGTGGCGGGATGCTGTGTGAGTCACGGAGTGCGTGCCTTGTGTTGCTGTTGTCTCTGTCAACCTTGTTCCTTGCAGGAGAGAGCTAAAATTGTGTGAATATCTCGAAAGTAACATCATGTGTGCATTCTACCATTCAATCATTTCTGCAGATAGAATACGTCAGAGGTCCGTCTTTCATCGGTTCATTGCCCACACTTACACTCGGGTGTTACCCCATATGGATGCATTATGATATATATGATATATCTTGAAAATAATAGAATTTTCAGTAAGAATTGAAGAAAATTTTTAATAATATTATTGTATCCCTACCTACCCGTTAATATACATTCAGCTGCAAGTGATCGAGAAATGATTTATGGTGACCTCAATCTGGCAGCTGCAGAAGTGATACGACGATCTCGGTTTCTTTGTCCATCAGTGATTCGAACGATCATCAACAGACGTATCATGGCGCCAAACTCTTCCCCGCATTCTACTTTAGCTCTGTCATGAAATTGCAAAGGTGTTGGCGCATCCCTCTCCAGTCTGAGCCGCTATAATCCTCGCTACATTCTGGACTGGAGGACTTACCATCCTTTGCACTATCTTGTCATTTGTCGTACAAGGTGATCCCATTCCCATTGACACACCCGAGTCATCTGTACATACAATAGTCGTTTACTGTCTTTTTCGTGTGACTTATCCACTGAGAAAAATTGTCTCAACAACACCGCTTACTTCTGACCACTCAACCATCTCTCAGAAAAGCTACCAGTCGACTCGCAATAGGTAGGGAAATGAGATCCTTCGTGACAGACAGTGATATAACTGATATTTTAATAGCTTAACCATCCCTCCCTCGGTGCTTCCACCAGCTTTACTCAGTATTCAACCCATGGCTTGTTTGGACCTCATCGCGATGTTCCAAGGTCAGTGGCTCTCCCTGGAAACGCAGGGGGTGGTTTTCTGGCTCTCCCAGTACCTGGACCATGACCGGATGGCGATGTGCCTCAATATATCGACTCGTACCATCCGGCACATCCTTACGCACTTCAAGGCACATGGGACAGTTGCCAATGACAATGAAAACCTGATACTTCAGGTAATCATGAAAGCGAATATGGAAAGGCGGTGGTCTGATTTTACCGGTGCAGGTACACAGCCCCAAGAAAGGACGCTGGGTCAAGCTGTCTTTTCAATAGGTCCCCCAGATGCTCGGATGCACCAGACCGCCCCATACGATACTTTTGGAGGAGGCAGTTGATAGAATTGCGATTCTCAGACGGGCACGCGACTGTAATGGGCGAAAGAACTCAGTCGTGTGCGAGACAATGGACTAAATATTCATATGTACCTGTAATAGGCGAAAGGACTATGTACACATAAGTACGAGTAAGTAGAATGGGAAATAAAGGAGCTCACCTCAGTCGTGTGCGAGACAACGGAGTGAGGTGCTCAGGACTAAGGAGATACATTATATATACAGATTTTGATGTATCCTATGATCAATATAATGACAGCATTTGTAAAACTGCCAGACTGAAACATAAAGAAAGAAAAGATAAAATACATATGCGAGATGGTAACAAGGGAGTTGGACGGGACTGTGATGCATCCCGAACATGTGATGCTGCGGTCCACATGCATACATAGTGTTATTCTGATAGGTTGGGGAGTCTATCCTGCAGTAGATTATGTAGGGATAGAATAGAGTCTTTGCCTGAGTGGTGGTGTAGCTGGACTCTCTACCTCTCACCACTACATCCACTAGTCAGATGCTCATCACTCCTTGCAAGCTTCTTTGCTTTCTTTGCTTTCGCACTCCAGCTCTAACTAGCATTCCTTCCTTTCTTGACCTTTCTGACTTCTCCACCCAGATTCAGTTACCACATATTTTCACACATGGATCCTAACTTCATGGCTCCAGAACACATGGACCTAGTGAACATGGTGATAGCCAATGAGTCACTCCACCATGAAGATACCCTCAACCTCCTGAACCAGCTTTGGGCAGAAGAGGGGCTACAGGGCATTGTTAGAATTGCATGGGCTGACTGTGCCCAGACATATTAGGACTGAGATGTAAGTGAGGCAGAGGACAGAGTAGAGCAACAGCACACTCCCCCTCCACTGCCAAACCAAAGCCTGCAAGCCCAACTAAGAGCCTCCCACCCCCTAATCCCCCCCCAGCCAACTTCCTACCTAACCCCAGCTTAAACACAACCATTATAATTGATTGCAAGTCAAGAGTTGCTTTTACCCTGGCCTTCAGACCTTCAGAGTATGCCACCAGGAGGCTGGAAGCCCAGAAGCATGTTCCCTTGTGATATTTCACCCATAAGATGTTGATCATGATATAATGTCCGTATATTACAGCTCTCCATTTCACTATGACAGCATCAATCCCTTGTTGTCTATGCAACATATTGGATTATGACAGCTCTGTTTCCCTTTAATACCACTCACTATTTTCCACAGCATTCTCAGTCATTTCTCTATCCTGACTGAGGTATGCATGAACTTACTGTATGCTACAGTATCACCCACTGACATGTATCTAGTCCTTAGTTCCATTAGGTACTAATACAGTCATTTTTCCATCCCAACTGAGTCCTTAGTTCCATTAGGTTATAAGCCCCATGGCCTAAAACAAAAACAAAGGAACTTGTTGAACTCATGACCATTATTTAAATTCCCCAAGTTATCACATCTGGTCAAAACACTGCCCCCACTGTGCCCATGTCTTGGAATATGTTACAAAGTGACACTCCAGCACTAGAACCAGTCATGTGACATCATGTGATCATGCACAAGACACCCCATTTTAAGCTTAACACTAGCCTGTGATCTGTTTCCTTTAAAAGTATTTATTATTCCTTTCCTTCAGCAGTGGTCATGTGACCATAAGTCACCTGACATGGATCTTCCCAGGATCTTCCCTGGAACTGCCCTCCATCTAATCTCCATGGATCTCATCTGATCTGGATCTGGATCTGGATCTGGACCCTAGATGCATCTGTGGCAGATCTATAGATTGAATCTCATCTGTGGCAGAGATCACCATCCTCATGGTGCAAGCACCTCTGACCCTGCATTCATTTCATAAGATACTTCTCTTCCATTCTCCCACATCCACATGGTATCCTGCCATACTCATTAATATCTGCCCCATGCTTTTCCCTCATGTTTTCTTATCTATTAATCCAGGGTTTAGGGCATCCCCTGATTAGGTAGTTCCTGTACTTAGTCAGCATGGTCTGTATACCAGGCCTTGGAATATATAAAGGCAAGGTTAGGCAAGCTGGGATTCCCCAGTCTTGCTCATTTGAGTCTAGGTTTAGGTTTAGTCTTGCTGGCATATGTGCTCCCTTGACTCTCAGCCTGCCAGTCTCAATACTTGGCTCTTACTTTCGTCTCAGCATGCCTAGTTAGGGGCCACTAGCACAAAAGCCCTTTAGCAAGATTAGGAAGGCACTCACCAAGGGTTAGGGTTAGGATTAGATCAACATATCAAGAGGTTGCATTTCAGGATATGCCCACAAGTGCAAGCCATCTCTTTCCACGAGGTGAAAATAATCGCCTTGCAATTGAATCTGGCTACTTTGTGTGGGCATACCTCATGCTCACAGCTTTTGAATACTGTGATTTATTGCAGATCATTAATGGCACTCTTTCTGAGCCATCAGATGCTACCTTCCACATTGTCTGGAAAAAGATGAATTCAGCTGCAAAAGCAATGATTGGGCAATGCATCAAAGCTAAGCTTGTTGTTAAAATAATCCATCTTCATGCAGCCAGTGATGCATGGAATTTACTTGCAGTGGAATTCAGCCAGGTTAGAACAGGGTCCATCATATATTGGTTCTGTTATCTTACCCACCATATGCCAAGTGGCAGAGATGTCTCTGTGCATGTCAATGAGTATCAGGAGGCTGTCTGATACCTTGCCAATGCCAATTTTGTGATCCAGGAATGGCTTTCTGCCATTATTTTACTGTCAACACTCCCTTCAGATCCAAAGGACCCAGCTTCTTGGGACTACTTTATCAAGGGTGTATGTTTTAACAAGGCCACGACAACATTGTCCAGCATTATCTCTGAAATCCTTGAAGAAAAATGACAACAGATGCCCCTCACATCCATCACTCTCATGCCCATCAGTGGAACTGCTGAAAATGTGCTTGCTGCACTGGAATGCACTGCCCATGCCTCTGGCATCAAATTTTGCATGAACTGTCAGTGTGCTGGGCACAACAAATCCACATGCTACACAAAAAATGGTGATATGGAAGGCAAGGGACCCAAAAAGTGGCCACAGAGTCGGAAGAGAGAGACAGCAAAAGTTGCTAAGGAGGATGCAGAGAAAGCCGAAGTTTCTAACTTTGTGCTTGAGAAGTGCTTACTAACTGACACCATCTCTCATTTGCATCTGTCCTCCAATGCTCTTGCAAAATTGGCTTCACCTCCTCCTGCCACTGCTACCTCTGCATATTCAGCACATTCTGCTCACTTGACACCCATTGTCAACTCTAATGCCTCAATGCACATCCTTGCGGACTGGCATTCCTTCACCTCCTACTCTACAATGTCCAGTGGTAGCATTAGTAGTTTTGAAAATGGTCAAACCCCCATTTCTGGTTGTGGTGAAGCTCAGATTATCACCAGCTGGCCATCTGGCATTACTCGCCTCCATTTACATGATGTCTGTCATGTTCCAACCTCCTCTACTTCCCTTATCTCAGTTTTCTGGCTTGATGATGCTAATTGTTACACCCTTTTTGGTGCTGGCCATTGTTTATCCTTTGAGTTGAAAGATGATGGCAAATTAATCCACAACATGATCCTTCAGTCTCACAAACCTATTTTCACTGCTACCCGCCATGCTGATCGCCTTTACTACCTAGATGTCTCTTGTCCATGCCATGATGTCACATACCCTGCCAATATGCCCCTTTCACAGCTAGAGCAATGGTACCACCGTCTCGGGCATTTGAATTATTCGTCTGTGTGCTTCCTGATCCATAATGGGCTTATTACTGGTACTCAACTCCCTAAGGGCGACTTAAACCATGATCCGCCGGTTTGTCCATTGTGTGCCATGGGCAAACTCACCTGAGCCTCGTTCCCGCCCTCTGAGTGTGGTAGAGCAGGCCGCTTCCTTGCTTTAATTCACTCGGACCTCTGGGGACCCTTGCCTGTTTAGAGTGCATCTGGTATGCAGTATATGCTGACTCTCACTGATGACTACTCCTGGTGGGTTTGGGTCCTCTTCCTTCGTCACAAGAGTAATGCCTTCACTGCCTTCAAGACCTGGAAATTGGGGGTGGAAAACTTGTGTGACAAGTCCATTCAGACTCTCTGGACTGACAACAGTGGTGAATTCCTTAATGCTGCCTGGATCTCCTTCATGAAGCAGGAGGGCATTCATTGGGAATCATTGACATCACATACTCCTGAGCAGAATGGTGTTTCTGAGTGGCTCAACTGCACTATCATTGATCGTGTTTGCACTGTCCTTATCAACTCTGGTCTGCCCCTCTCTTTGTGGCCGGAAGCTGCCAACTATGTTGTCTATACCAAAAATTGACACTCAATGCACTTACTTCCTAATTCCACCCCATATGAGACGCAATATGGGCTTAAACTGAATATTTCTCACCTTCACCATTTTGGCTGTGTGGCCTATGTCCTTGATGATACTCCTGCCCATCAAAAGCTTGACCCTTGGGGTATGCATGCCATTTTTGTTGACTATTTGGATATGCAGAAGGGCTGGCAGTTCTACTTACCTGCCAAACGTGCCATCTGGATTTTCACCCATGCTATTTTTGATGACTCTGCTGATGCTTGCGACAGCTTCCCGGCTGAGGGGGAGTACCTGTTTCGCTATACCTCCCTATGCTCTTCTCATTCTGATCCAGATGATGACGACTCCAGCCAGCAACCCACTGTTCGCTCTGATTCTATTTCTGCTCCACCTACTTGTGTCGAGCCACCCATTGCTTGCCCTGATCCTCCCCATGCTCTGTCTAATCATGTAGAGCCTCCTCTGCCGCCCCCTTACCCTCGGTCCACTCGCACTGCTGCTATCAGGGCTTGACAGACAATCTCCACTGCTGCATGGACCTTGCAGCAGAATTCTGACCATGAGTCCTCTGATTCCAGCCCTTGCACATCCGACACAGAGGCTTCTGGAGCCCCTGCACCCTGTCCACCTGATGAAAACATCAATATTGTATCGGGAGAGGATCCTCACACATACCGCAAGGCAATGAACTCACCTGACTGTGTGAAATGGGAACAGGCCATGCACGATGAGATTGATGTGATTGCCCAGCTTGGGACTTATGAGCTTGTTCCCCTTTCTGCTGACCGAGATGCCATTGATACCAAATGGGTTTTCTGCATCAAGTGTGATGCCTCTGGTCACATCCTCCACTATAAGGCTTGCCTTGTTGTGTGTGGTTTTACCCAAAAACCAGGTGTTGATTTTGATGAAACATTTGCTCCTGTTGCCCAGATTGAGTCCATTCGCCTGCTGTGCTCCATTGCCGCCACACTTGACTGGGAAGTCCATGTCATCGATGTGAACTCAGCTTTCCTCAACAGCAACATGCCCCCTGACCAGCCTGCCTACATTAGGCAGCCTCCTGGGTTTGTTGCTGCAGGTTTGGAACACCACGTCTGGCTTCTCCATAAAGTGCTCTATGGCCTGCGCCAATCTGGCCACCTCTGGTACAGAAAACTCAAATCTATTCTCATTGAACTCGGCTTCACCATTTGCACCTCTGACCCCTGCGTGTTCATCCGTCGCCACGAATCTGGTGTCTCCATTATCGCGTCTCACGTTGATGATCTTGGCCTCTATGTCTTTTTGCTGGCTGAGATGGCTTGCCTTAAACGTGAGTTCAGCATGCATGTCTCTTTCAAGGACCAGGGGGAGATTCAATACCTTCTTGGAATTGAGGTCACTTGTAATCACCATGCTTGAACCATATTGCTTTCTCACCACCACTATATTGACTCCATGCTCAAGGCTTATGGGCTTGAATCTGCAAATCCGATATCAACACCAGAGCAAACGGGATTGTGCTTATCATGTGCACACTCTCCAAGCACCGCTGATGAGATTGCTGACATGCAAAATGTGCTGTATCAAAATGCAGTAGGTGCACTCAACCACTGCGCTATTATGACTTGACCAGACATTGCACACGCTGTACAACAAGTCACACAGTTCACAGCAAACCCTGGGTGTATCCATTGGACAGCCGTGAAGCGTATCTTCTGATATCTCAAAAGTACTTGTGACCTCGTCTTAAATCTTGAAGGAATCACCGCCAAACCGTCCCTAGCCCCCCATGCCTACTCTGATGCCAACTATGCCAGCTCACCAGATCATGTGCATTCCATGTCTGGCTATGCACTCATACTTGGTCGCGGCATTTTCTCCTGATCTGCAAAGAAACAGACTGCAACTGCCCTGTCCACAGCTGAGGCAGAATTCTATTCTGCTGTTCATGCTGGGCATGAAATCCTTTGGGTGCGTCATCTGCTTGCTGAGATTGGCCTGGGGTTGGCGACCCCCACACCCCTCTGCATTGATAATATAGCAACTATCCATATCCTTATGACCTCAGACGAAATGTCTGCTCATACCCGCCATGTTCATGTCTCTTATTTCTGGATTCATGACGAAATTGTATGCCAGACACTCACCCTGGAGCATGTTGCATCATCCGACAATGTGGCTGATATCTTCACCAAAGGTCTACCTGTGGATGCCCACCATCACCTTATCGGGCTGCTTGGATTGACCAATCAAGTGCACTCCAGCTGAGGGGGAGTGTTGATCATGGTATGATGTCTGTATATTACAGCTCTCCATTTCACTATGACAGCATCAATCCCTTGTTGTCTATGCAACATATTGGATTATGACAGCTCTGTTTCCCTTTAATACCACTTACTATTTTCCACAGCATCCTCAGTCATTTCTCTGTCCTGACTGAGGTATGCATGAACTTACTATATGCTACAGTACCACCCACTGACATGTATCTAGTCCTTAGTTCCATTAGATACTAATACAGTTGTTTCTCCATCCCGACTAAGTCCTTAGTTCCATTATAAGAGACTCTGCAAGGCCACCTTGATGGTGAGGCATGCTAATGAGCATGACACACTCACCATAGGGATTGGGGCAGAGGATCACATTACTGCACATGCAGCCAGCTTCTCAGCAGCATCCAAGAATATGATACCTGACCACCAACTAATCTACTTGCAATTCTCCTTTGCCAAGAATTACTTCCTTTCAGTCATCAAGTGAGTGAAGTGGGGGGAAGGGGCCATTGATGCATTCAACTGGTTCTTCCATAACCTGGACAGCCACACCCTCTGTAAAGAGGGTGAACATGGTGAACATGCTCTAATGCATTACCTTTCCAGGATCCAGGTTAACTGGCATGAAAAGCTCACAGACAAGAAGCCATACAATATTGCCAACATTAATGAGGAGTTGCTGGCAAAGATAAACTAAGAACTAGACTCACAAGATGTCTGTGCCAGTGTAGAGCAGGTACAGTACACAATTTAGCCCATTCTAACAAGAACTCATTCCCTTACCCATTCTTGAATCCACCTGCCATGCTCTCTCTTGCTACTTTCCTATTGCCATCAACATGGGCCATGATAATATATGCCTAACAAATGCCTGCCACTGCTATACACCCCAACAAATATTCATGCCATTGCTATCACTATGTACCCCAACAAATGCATATGCTGCCACCACCATTGCATGCTTTAATAAACATTCATGCCACTGTTGCTGTCATGTACTTCAACATATATTCATGTCAATGCTGACCATATGGGCCATGATGTATGGCTATACTGCCACTACTGCTGTACATTTCAATGAACATTTATGCTGTCACCACTGCACCTGCCCTTATACTGCCACCACCATTATGTGCCCAATGAATATTTCTGTCACTGCTGCTGGGGTATACCCTAATCACATACACTGGACATACATTGCCATTGCCACTGCCTTCATGAGCACTCTATGCACATTATTACCACTAATGCCATTATACCTGCTCTGCTTTCCAACAGGAGGATGCATATGCCATAGAGCTCTACAAATGGAAGTGAGGAAGACCACCCCCATGGATATTCCAACCCTGGTGCTCCCTCTTCCCTTTGCCTCCACTATATCATAGACAAAGCCCCCAGTACTATTGTGAGCTGTTATATTCTGTACCTCTGACCCAATTCTGATCCAATTTTGATCTAGCTTACAACTGGTTCTCATACCCAGTAAGCCACTTTAGCCCTCTGACTCCCCTCCAGGCAACTCTGGCCTTCCATCACTATTTCATTCCACCCCAGCTATATGTGTATGCTTTCTGCTTTTCCATTGGTATATGCTTCCCTGGCCCTTTGCTTCTACTCTGCCCTATTTCATTTTTAGTCCTATCTCTGTTCCTGTTACAAAGTGACACTCCTGCACTAGAACCAGTCACATGATATCATGTGATCATGTACAAGACACCCCAAATTCAGCTTAACTCTAGTCTGTAATCTTGTTCCTTCTAAGAGTATTTAGTATTTCTTTCCCTTAGTAGTGGTCATGTGACAATAAGTCACCTGACATGGATCTTCCCAGGATCTTCCCTGGAACTGCCCTCCTCTTCTATCTCCATGGATCTGATTTAGATCTGATCTGGATTTGAATCTGATCTTAAATGCATCTATGGCAGATCTGTAGATTGGATCTTATTTGTGGCAGAGATCCCTGTCCTCATGGTGCAAGCACCTCTGACCCTGCATTCATTTCCTAGTTACTTCTCTTTCATTCTCCCACATCTGCATGGTCTCCTACCATACTTTTCATTTCCACTTTATGCTTTTATTTTTTCTTATCTATAGAGTTCAGGGTTATCTCCCTTATTAGGTAGTTCTGTACTTAGTAAGCAGTCCCCTCTGGTAATATATAAGGGGTAAGGTAGGCAGGACTAGATTCCCAGTCTTACTTACTTGAGCTCTGGTTTAGTCTTGTATTTGAGGAATCATTTCTTTTACAGATTATCACAGATAATGCCTCTATAGCTTTCACAGGTGATCTAGCTTGGCTCATTCGCATCCACTTGCCTAGTTAGGGGCCACTAGTTCAAAAGCCCTTTAGTAGAAGAAGGCACTTACCAAGGAGCCCTTAGATTAGAGTTAGAGCAGTTTAGCACATCTGCTTGTGCTTTAGTTCCAGTTAAGTACTACCTTAGTTTCACTTCATCTTCTTCAGACTACTCTGATATAACTCCATTACTAGTTTCACTTTCACTTTTACTTTCAGTTACTGTTGCTGTTTTCATTCCTATTCCTGTTTTCCTTTCCTTTGTCCTGTTATTCTTCAGTTTCAATCTAACATGATTGGATACTGTCTTTTCTGACATCTCCATTTGTTTCTTAGATATTTAGACATCTGCTTCACTTCTGAGTTTACATCTGTTTTACTTTATTATACTTTTAGATAGTTCTGCCTCTCTGAGGTATAAGTACTGTAGTCCTGTATCTTGTATCTCAGTATGAATATTGACATAAACATCCCCTTGTCATTGTCCTCACTCTGCCTGAGCCCTTAGGCTCACTCTGACCCTCTGGGTTACTCTGGAGCACTCCCAGGGCCAAGTGATATTTTTGAAGAAATTGTAAGGTCCCATTCCCATAACTAGGCTTGACTCTTCTTATCTTGCCTGTTTCTCTTGTTGAGTGCCAAGACAGCTTTCTTCCCCATCTCCGACATCTATGTAAATCAGGACACTGGAAAGTGCAAGGGCACATCACATAAGGTGAAGCCAAGTCCTATTTCAATCAATGAAACTCTTCCTGAATCCCTTTGGATGCCTTTGGATATCTCTGGAGTTTCTGGAGTTGTGACCTTCTCTTAGCCATAAGGGTTTTGTTCATAAAGCAGATAATGGTAGAAGACTTACCAGTATATCTGCAATTAGTATAAGTTTTACCAGTATATTCATACTTGGTATAAAGTTTTAACAGTATATTTGTACTCTTACTTGCACTTCTCCAAGACTTTACTTTAGGATCAGCCTAGGCTGTCTCTCAACCCTCAACTTTGAACCATCTGCATGCTTGATATTATGCTAGGCCCAGGTAGAGACAGGCATAGACCTTGCTGTGGAAAAAGTGAAAGAGGTAAACCAAAGGTAAGCCTCAAGACAAGTGGAGGGCAACAAATAAAGTGTTGTACCTAAGTGGTACCAGCTACACTCCCAGGGGTATGCTAAGATCAGACACTGATGATCCTCTGGTTAAGTGCCAGGACACAAATAGTGGATTCCAAGTACATAAATACAAGAACAAGTGAAGATGCAAGGACTGTGAGATAATTGCAAGGTAGAAGTAGCATAAGGAAAGAGGAGACAGGAAATATGCTACTTTATAGTACAATTAATTAGGGCTCAGGCAGAGATCAATTGAGTAATCATGCTAATGAATAATGAGTAACATATCCATGTGGAAATGGATGGAAAGAGATAGAACAATTATGAATCCGCTGATTAAAAGATAGAAGGCCTGGGCAAAGGGCTTAACAGAAGAGCAGTCTAGGCAAGGCTAGAGTGTGAGAAGAGCAGAATCTATCATTGAAAGATAAACAAGGAAGCACCTGAGATGTGAGAAGAGCAGAAGCTAAGATGCAAAGAGGAAAAAAGGGAAAAGAAAAGAGAAAACATAACATTACCCCCCTGCTAGGGGTGGAAGACTTGTGATACCTTAAAAGGCATTATACAAAGGCCCAGGGGAGCCAGTGATGTTGGCCCAGCCAACCTCATCAATGATGTTATCACAGAAGTCATCATCAGTGTGATAAGAAGGTAGAGGGGGTAAGAGAGCTGCAGGAGCAATGAGAGAAGTGGGAGGAACCTCTAGAGAAAGTGTGGGAGGAACTGTGAAAGGAGGAAGAAGCAGAGGAGGAGATAAGGGGTTCAACAACATGACATTGAGCAGGGCAGTGAGCTTGGGAATGTCTGGGGTGTCAGAGGACATTGGTAGGAGGGACAATTGATGCAGATGTGGCCCAGATATTGGCAGTGAAAGCATGCTTCATGAAAGTAAGGGTGGGACAGAGGAAGGTGTCCATCACCATAAAGGCTGGTCCACCAAGCTTTAGCATGTTCCAGTGCAGCAAGTTTATCATCATTAAGAGAAGAGGAAGATGCAGAGGAAGTGGTAGGGGTATAGCCTCATGCTATAGCCAATTTGCACATGTATTGGTTGAGATTGGTAAGAAACTTGCCCATCTCAAGCTGGTAGGCAAGAGCCTCAATGTTGGACAGGAGTTCTTGATGGATGAAGATAATGAGAGTTTATGCAAGGAAGACCTGAGCATGGAAAATGCAGGTGAGGGTGGAGGCAAGGAGGGGAAGATGGAGAAGCTGCATGTAGATTTGATATAGTAGCCACAAGGGTGAAAACATGTTGAGGTGGGAGCCAATGGGGATGGCAAGGCAAGAATCCATGACAAAGGTCATGACCTGGTGGACATAATTGGGGGATGGGGCACCATGGCAAAGAGCATGGGTGGAGAGTGGGAGATCTATGCTGAGAATGCCAGTGGACATGGTGTTGATTGCAGAAGGAGGGACAGGGATGGAAGTGATGACAGCTGGGCCAATGGAAATAGCAGGGGGCAAGGCTATGAAGTTCTCAGAAGGGAATTCAGAAGCAAGGGCAGACAAAGGAGAAGAAAAGTGAGTATCAGTAATAGATGAAGGGAAAGAGATAAGCAAAGGCTCAGTGGGAACTTCCTCAGCAGGAAGTTGTGATAAGGACATAGGCAGAGTGTCAAGAGGGGTATTACAGGAGCAGAAGCCTTGGTCAATGGTAAAGGCCATTGTTATTTGCAACAGTGGGTGGTTTTTATAGTGGGAGAGTGAGGAAGAAGAGTGGATGTGGGAAAATGATGAGGATGGAGGAGTTTATATTCCTCCAGAGCAGACTGGGAATATTTCAAGTTCTGTTCAGGTTCCCAGGAGTTGTCTTCTGCTGAGTACCCTTTTCATTGGATCAGAAATTGATGGTTACCCAGGGAACCTTGATGTTTTGATATTTTGTCATATCCTGGACCTCTGACCCAAATTCTAACCCCATTCCAACTTGGCTTACAATTGGTCTTCACACCTAGTAAGCCACTCTAGCCCTCTGACTTCTCTCCAGGCAACTCCAGCTCTCTATCACCATTCCAGTCTTCCCCAGCTATGCATGTATACTTTCTGCCCCTCAGTGTTATATGCTCTCCCAGGCTTCCACTCCCACTCTGCCCCATTCCACTTCCAGTCTATCTCTGCTCCAGTTAAGTATTACCCTAGTTCCCCTTTGTTATCTCTGGACTATCCTGGTATAACTCCATTACCATTCCCAGTCTCAGTTACCATTACCATCATTATTACTATTCCTGTTCTGTTCCTGTTCCTTGCTTCCCCCTGTTTCATCCTGTCACCCTTCAGTTTTAGTCTGACATGATTGGACATTATCTTCCCTAACATCTCCATTTGTTTCCTAGATATCTAGATATCTGCTTTGCTTCTGAGTTTGCACTTGTCTTACTTTGTTACACTCCTAGATAGTTTTGCCTCACTGAGGTATAAGTACTATAGTTTTGTATCTTGTACCTCAGTACAAATATCAACAAAAACAACAGAAATACCCTCTTGTCATCATCCTTACTCTGCTCAAGCTGTTATAATTCCTCTTTTCTTTTTCTCTTTCTCTTTTCTCTCACCATAGCTTCAGCTCTTCTCGCATCTCAGGTGCTCTCCTGTTCACTTGTTGCTATAGATTCTGCTCTTCTTATGCTCTAGCCTTGTCTAGACTGCTCTCTTGTTATGCCCTTTGCCCAGGCCTTCTATTTTTTAATCAGCTGACTCATAATTGTTCCATCTCTTTCCATCCATTTCCACATGGAAACCTTACTCATCATTTGTCAGCATGATTACTCATTTTGTCTCTGCTTTAACTCTGTTAGCTGTATTATAAAGTAGCATACTTTCTGTCCTTTCATTCCTTATGCTACTTCTACCTTGCAATCACCTCACAAATCCTTGCATCTCCACTATTCCTTGTACCTATGTACCTGGAATCCATTGTTTGTATCCTGGCACTTATCCAGAGGATCATCAGCATCTGATCTCAGCACACCCCTGGGAGTGTAGCTGGTACCACTGAGACACAACACTTTATTTGTTGTCTTCCACTTGTCTTGAAGCTTACCTTTGGTTCACTTCATTCTCTTTACTCATAGCAAGGTCTACGCCTGTCCCTACCCAGGCCTGGCATAACAAAAGAAGTAGCGTATTCTACTTGCAGCTATTGTTACTATAGTCTGCTTCCACCATTTCACCCAAACAACCCTTGCTGTTTGACTCTCTCTGGGGCAAGTCCTGTGCCTTGACCTCAGACCCTCTTGAGTCCACTTCAGAACCCAAGAACCCCTCTTCTCCGGATTGCCCTTCCACACCAGAAGATGCACTTGTGGACATCCTTGTCTCCTCTTAAAAAGAAGTACAAGAAGACTGTGACCTTGCTCATGAACTCTTCTCTTTCTTGCAGATTTCCCAAGCCCAGACATCACCATCTCCCACTTTTGTTCAATGCTGACCTGCATTTACCCTTCCTCAACCCTGTCCTCAACCCTTCCATCCTACAGTCATGTCAGGCTCTTTCACCTCCACCACCAAGTCTATGGAACTTCATCTTGGTGCTCCCAAATACTTTAATGGCAATTGATCCAAGGCTGAGAACTGGCTGGACATAGTCCAGTTCTACCTCTTCATTAACAGTGTGGTCTATGACTTCAACAAGAAGAAGATTGCATTTGCCCTTTCATTTATGACCAAAGGGCCAGCACTGTCATGGGCTGCAACATACCAGAAGAAGTGCATTTCTGGAACAACTGTCACCATGGGAAAATTTTCCCTTTTTACCTCTGAGTTCCTGAAAGTTTTCCAACAACAGGACACAATCAATGCTGCCATTCACTGGTTGGCAAACACCCAGATGAAGCAAGGAAAGAAAGGCAAATGGACACCCTCCCTTGCTGAGTATACTGTTGAGTTCCAGAATTGTGTCATCACTGCCAAAATCACTGACAATAACATTCTCATTGGCTACTTTGAAACAGGACTTGCATCCTACCTCTCCTGTTGCATCCATAACCTGGATATGATCCCCTCTACTATTACTGAGTGATACACCAAAGCTGCTCATTTCCAAGGAACTATGGAGTGGGCCTGCTCTATAGAACAATGGTAAAAGAATCCTTGCACATTCACCTGAACTTCCATGCCTTCCTCTACCATGTCCAAGCTGGAGAAAGACCTGAATGCTATGGATGTTGATGCTGTAAAGAAGGGATGCCTGACTGAAGCAGAAAGGACCTTCTGCATCAAGAACAGACTTTGCTTCAGATGCCGGAAACCCAGTCACATCAACACTGCCTGTCCGAACTTCCCTGCTTCTTCCTCCTCCACCACCACCAAGGAAATCCCTCACATCAAAACAGTCTCTGCCAAAGAACCGATGATGAAAATCAAGGAGATTAGTGATAATGAATCTGATGATGAGGTGGCAAGAGTATTAGTGAAGAAAGAGCAAAAGAAGAAGACAGAAAAGCAGAGTTTTTAAAATGGGGTACCTTTTCTATGCAAGGTACTCCCTCCTTTTCTTGTGCACCTGTACTTGTATCTGCTTCAAAGAAATCAATGAAGATTGCAGTTCAAGTCTCCCCTTCTACTCATGCCAAGAAAGTCATAGTTACTCATGCTCTTGTTGACAGCAGAGCACAGATCAACTGTATCGACTGGGACTTTGTCAAGAAGAACCAGTTCCCCATCAAGAAACTTGACAAACCAATTGTTATTCAGAATGTTGACCACTTGGAAAATAAAAAGGGCAAGATCTTTTGAACTTGCAACCTCCTTCTTTGCTTTGAACAATCTATTCTCCCAGTTTCCTGCTACATTATTGCATGCAGAAAGGAGAACATCATCCTTGGATACCTGTGGCTCCAGACCATGAACATCACCATTGACTGGAAGGCAAACATGCTCACCATTCCAGACCCCCCCTCAGATAATGTTACCTATCACATCAACTCTGTCCACAAACCTCAATTTGATGGACTCCTTGAAGACATCATCATCTCTTATGATGAACTCTTAGTCTGCTATCTGGACTACATCACCCCAGAGCAATCTATCAATGAATTGCTCTATGACTGCCACTCTAGCAGGATCTTAGATTGCTGCTCCTTTTATCTTCCAGAGATCACTGTTGCTTGGCTCACCACATCCACCAAGCTTGCCATTGAGGCTGAAAATGTTACATCCGTAACATTCACCACAGAAGAGTCACATGACCAGCACGTGACTGTGGGACTTCATTGCCAAAACAAGATAAACCCTAGGATATGGTTGAGTTGTTATTTATGATATTCCCCTTGGGTTTGGGCACAGCTTATTATGGTTGGATCTAGTATTCCAGATGATAGTGCATCTCCCGATTGGATCTCTGATGAATCTAGGATCTCGATCTAGATGAGGGTCAGATCTGATCTGTGGCAGATCTCTAGATGGGATTTCCTCGGCCTCATGGTTGAGGGCATGGTTTAATCTCCACTATCCCTGACTTCTATTTATACTTAGAACCCTTCCCTTCCATTCTCACATAGCCTCTCCCTGATACACCCCTTATCCACATGGCCCATTGGTCATACTCTCAGTAAGCACACCCTATGCCCTATTACCATATTTAGTATTGTGCTGGACAGACTAGTTGGTCTGTGCACTTATAGTAGATAGTATATATACTGTAGCCATACTATCTCAAGACCCCCAGTCTTGAGCACCTTGTGCATTCCTCTGTATTTTGCCTGCACATATCCTATATATCCTTGTTTAACCGTTGCATCGGTGCAGGATCTCTCAAACTCATTTCCAGTCTTTTATCATCACCGTCGTTAACCGTCACCGTAACCGACAAGCCCCCAGACTAGGGTTACCGTCCCTTGTGGTCACCGTCACCATCCACAACAGAAAAGGCCAAACCCAAGATGACTCTTCCCCCTGAATACTCCTAGTTCTCATCAGTCTTTTCCAACACTCTGAAAACCCTTGACCATCTTCCACTCTCTTGCCCATATGATCATGAGATCAACCTGAAGGACACATTTGTCCCAAAGATCAGTAAGATCTACCCCTTATCCTCCCCCAAGTGACAGGCCACAGAAGCATTCCTTGAAGAGAATCTTCAAGCTGGGAAGATCCATCCCTCCAAGTTCCCCCAAGTGTTGTCCTTCTTCTTTGTCAAGAAAAAGGATGGTAAACTCCACCCCTGTCAAGATTATAGGTATCCTAACGAGCATACCATTTGCGATGCCTATTCCCTTCCTCTCATCTCCAACCTCATTGACAAACTCCACAGTACTCAGCTTTTCACTAAGTTTGACATCTGTTGGGGCTACAACAACATCTGCATTTGAGACAGACATCATTGGAAAGCCGCTTTTATCACACATAAGGGGCTCTTCAAACCCACAGTGATGTTCTTTGGTCTAAATAACTCACCTGCTACTTTCCAGTGATTCATGAATAACTTGTTCCATGATATGATCGCTGAGGGATGGCTCATCATTTATATGGACGACCTCCTTATCTCCTCCCCTGATGCTGACATCCATCAGGAATGCACCTCCTGTGTTCTCCAATGGATGATGGAACTCAATCTCCACCTCAAATTGGAGAAATGCACCTTTGCCATTCCTCAAGTCAAATACCTTGGGATGATTGTTTGTCCTGGTGAACTTGCCATGGATCCTGTCAAGCTCACTGGCATCTCCCAGTGGCCCACTCCTTCCAAAGTCAAGGATGTTTGCTTTTTCCTTGGCTTTGCTAACTTCTACAGGCAATTTATTCCCAACTACTCAACAATCACCCACCCTCTCCTTGGCCTTATCAAGAAATCTATGGCATGGTCTTGGTTCTCCGCTACTCAGAAAGCCTTTGATTCTTTCAAGGCAATCTTCCTCTCTCAACCAGTCTTGCAGATGCCAGATCTTGCTTGTCCATTTGCCATTGCCACCAATGCCATTGCCTATGCATCTGGTGGCATCCTTCTTCAAACTGATGCAAATGGGGACTGGCATCCCTGTTCTTATCTCTTCCAGACATTTTCTGCTGCTGAGCAAAATTATGACATCTATGATCACAAACTCCTTGCAGTCATTTGTGCCCTGAAAACCTGGCAACAATATCTCCTCAGCTCCTCTACCCCTGTTCAGGTTTTCACTGACCATAAAAACCTGACCTATTTTAAATCCCCTCAGAAGCTTAACTGCCGCCAAGCCCATTGGCTTCTCAACATCACTGACTTTGACCTGCAACTCTCCCATGTTGCCAGCAACTCTCTCACCAGGCCTAATGCCCTCTCTTGCTGCCCTGATCTGTGTCCTGATACCTCTCAGGATAATCAGGAAGTTACCCTTCTCCTGTCTGAACTCTTCATTAACCTTATTAATGCTACACTCTCTGCCCATATTAAGGAGCATCAACAAGGCAACCCTCTCCGCCTCTCCATCCTGCAGAAACAGGACACCTCCACAGACAAGAAATTCCTGCATTTCTGTACCTCTGATTGGAAGGAAATCAATGGGTTGCTCACTTACTGCAATCGCATCTTTATTCCCTTCTTCATTAATCTTTGCCATGCCATTCTTCAATGCTGTCATGATCATCTCTCTGCTAGCCACCCTGACTACCTTAAAACCTGCTGACTTGATTCTGCTGAGTTTTGGTGGCCTGGTCTCACTTCCTTTATCCACAACTATGTTGCTGGTTGCCCCATTTGCCAACAGAATAAGGCAAACACTCATCCTTCTTACCCTGCTCTCTTTCCCATTTGCTTCACTGCCACTTGCCCCTTTCAACAGATCTCTTGCAATCTCATTACTGATCTCCCTCCATCCTCTGACTTCGATGCCTTGTTGGTCATGATTGACCACAGGCTTATGAAGGGGGTAATTCTTTGCCCCACCAAGAAATCTGTCACAGCTGAGGGCATCACCACCCTCTTTTTCCACAAGGTCTACCTCTGATATGGTCTTTATGACAAGATCATTTCTGATTGAGGCCCTCAGTTTGCCTCAGCCTTTGCTAAGGAGCTTGAGAAACTCCTGGAGTATAATTTGTTCCTCTCCACTGCATACCATCCTCAATCTGATGGTGAAACTGAATGAGTTAATCAGGAGATTGAAATGTACATCTGCATTTACCATGGCTCCAATCCCACTGGATGGGCTGATTCCATCACCCATGCTGAATTTGTCCATAATCACCACTTCCACTCCATCACAGGGCAATCTCCATTCTATCTCATGATGGGATATGAATCCCATGCCCTTCCTTCCATTATTGATGAATTACTGATGCCTGCAGTTGCTGACTGCACTAAGGCACTCCTTGCCACTCATGATGAAGCACTCGCCACTCACAATCTAGCCCACCAAACTATGGCATCACATATCTGCTCCACCCTTTCCCCATTTGCCAAAGGAGATAAGGTGTGGTTAGAAGCCCATAATTTGAAATGGGCAATTGTTCACTCAAAACTGTCTCCTAAATGGGAAGGACCCTTCACCATCACAGAAGTCCTTTCCCCAATTACTTATTACCTTCACCTTCCATCCACATGGAAGATTCACCCTGTTTTCCATGCATTGTTGTTATTGCCCTATCACAAAAACAATGTTCACAGAAAGAACTTCCCCACTCCCCCTCCAGACCTTATAGAAGGTGAGGAGGAATTTGAAATAGAGCAGATATTAAAACATCAAGGTTTCCTAGATAACTGTCAATTCCTAATCTGTTGGAAAGGATACTTGGCAGAAGATGACTTCTGGGAACCAGAATGGAACCTGAAACATTTCAAGTCTGCTTTGGATGAGTATAAACTCCTCCACCCTCACCACTTTCCCCCATCTGCTTCTCTTCCCCCTCACCCACTAAGAAGTTCAACTGTCATTCAAAACAGCAATGACTTTCACCATCAATCAAGGTTTCCATTCATGCAACACTCCTCTTGATACCCCACCTCCATCCATATCTCAACTTCCCACCATGGAAATTCCTGATAAGCCTTCACTTATCTCTTCTCCATCTTCTCTTACTGACACTTTCTCTTCTCCTCTTTCTGTACTTGCCTCCAAGCTCCCTTCCGAGGATTTTGTAGCCTTGCCCCCTGCTATCACCATTAGCCCAGCCATAGTCACTCCCATCCTGGTCCCACCTCCTGCTATCAACACTTAGTCCACTAGGATTCTTAGCATTGACCTGCCACTCTCTGCACACGCCCTTTGTCAGGGCATCCCCTCCTCTGACTATTCCCACCAAGTCATGATGTACATCATGGACTCTCACCTTGTGGTCCCCATTAGCTCACACCTCAACATGTTCTCCCCTCTCTGGCTTATCTACCAGATATACATGCAGCTTCTCCATCTTCCCCTCCTGGCTTCCACCCTTGCCCATATTCCCCATGCCTGTGTCTCTCTTGCCCAAGCTCTCATCACTTCCATTCATTGCAAGCTTTTATCCAATATTGAAATCCTTGCCTATCAGATAAGCATGGGTAAATTCCTCACTGACCTCAATCAATACATGTGTAAGTTGGCTGCTGCCCAGGGTTACACCTCTACCGCCCCCTCTGCATCTTCCTCTCCTCTTGATAATGATGAGCTTGCTGCTCTCAAATGTGCCAAAGCCTGGTGGACCAGCCTTCACAGTGAGGGCCACCTCTCTCCTTCTTACCCTTGCTTTTGCAAGGCCTGCTTCCACTATCACTGCCTGGGCCACATTCACATCAACTGCCTCTTGTACCAATGTCCCTACTGCCTCTGCTGGCACCCCAGATATACTCAAGCTCACTGCCCAGCTCAGCAACATGTCATTAACCCACTTGTCTTCTCCTTCTCCTCTTCCTCCTCCTGCAGCTCCTCTTGCATATCTTCCTGTGGCTCTTCCCACTCTTCTCGCCACTCCCACCACTCCCACCACTCTCAGGGTTCCTACCACTGCCCTCCCACAGCTCTGTCACCCCCTCTGCCTTCATATCACACCAACAATGACTTCCATGATGACATCATCAATGAGGTTGGCTGGGCCAACATCACTGGCTCCCCCAGGCCCTCTTATGATGCCTTTTAAGGTGTCACAAGTCTTCCACCCCTAGCAGGGGGATAATGTTATGATTCCTCTTTTCTTTTTCTTTTTCTCTTTCTCTTTTCTCTCACCATAGCTTCAGCTCTTCTTGCACCTCAGGTGCTCTCCTGTTCACTTGTTGCTATAGATTCCACTCTTCTCATGCTCTAGCCTTGTCTAGACTGCTCTCTTGTTATGCCCTTTGCCCAGACCTTCTATCTTTTAATCAGCTGACTCATAATCATTCCATCTGTTTCCATCTGTTTCCACATGGATACCTTACTCATCATTTGTCAGCATGATTACTCATTTTGTCTCCACTTTAACTCTGTTAGCTGTATTATAAAGTAGCATACTTCCTATCCTCTCATTCCTTATGCTACTTCTACCTTGCAATTACCTCACAAGTCCTTGTATCTTCACTATTCCTTGTACCTATGTACCTGGAATCCATTGTTTGTGTCCTGGCACTTATCCAGAGGATCATCAGTATCTGATCTCAGCACACCCCTGGGAGTGTAGCTGGTACCACTGAGACACAATACTTTATTTGTTGTCTTCCACTTGTCTTGAAGCTTACCTTTGGTTCACTTCATCCTCTTCACCCACAGCAAGGTCTACACCTGTTCCTACCTGGGCCTGGCATAACACAAGCCCTTGGGCTCACTCTGACCCTCCAGGTTACTTCAGAGAACCTCCAAGGCTATGCAATATGTTACAAACGCTATCGTGCAGTCACCTGACAAGCACATGACCGTGGGACTTCATTGCCAAACAAGGATAAACCCTAGGTTATGGTTAAGCATTATTTAATATTCTATTTGCATATGGTTGGGGTTACACTTATGGTTGGATCTAGCATTCCAGATGATAGATGCATCTCCCGATCGGATCTCCGATGAATCTGATCTCGATCCAGAAGAGGGTCAGATCTGATCGTGGCAGATCTCTAGATGGGATCTCCTCGGCCTCATGGCTGAGGGCATGGTTTAATCTCCGTTAGCCCTGACTTCTATTTATATTTAGACATCCCTTCCCTTCCATTCTACACTGCCTCTTCTACACACCTTATCCGCATGGCCCGTTTGGTCATACTCTCAGTAAGCACGCCCTATGCCCAATTACCTATTTAAGTAGTTCCCTTTGCCCTGGATCTGGTCCGTGCGCATTGGGGAATAGTATATATAGAGTACTGTCCTAAGACTCGAGACCCCAGTCTTGAGCACTTGTATCTTAGCATGCAGTTACTAAGCATCTAATCAAGTGGTTCACTTTGGATCTCCTGGCTTGTCTTTCTTTCTTACTGCTGTCTATCTTTCATTCCTCGTCACCGTCATAGCAGCAAGCCAGCCCTCAGTTTAGGGTTAGGATCAGAGCCCTACGAATCGATGTCATGCCAGCTTTCAGGCCCAAACACCAGGACCCAGCCACAGTCTGGTTATGGAAGCGAGTACGTAACACAATATCCTTGAAGAAGTTGTAAGGCCTCACCCCCATAACTAGGCTTGACTCTCCTTGTCCTGCCTGTCCCTTCTATTGAGCATAGAGACAGCTTTCTTACCCACCTCTGACATCTATGTAAATTGGAACACTGGAAAAGTGCAAGGGTACACCACATAAGGTGAAGCTGAGTCCCATTTGACCATTGAAACCCTTCCTAGATTCCTCTGGAGCCCTCTGGAGTTCTGACCTTCCTTTAGCATCAAGGGTTTCATTTAAAAAGGAACTGGTTAAAAGTATATCTGTCCTTGTATAGGGTTTTAACAGTCTTCTTTTATTGGAATGAAAGTTTTAACATATCTGCTCTAAATCATATTCCTCCTCACCTTTTATAAGGTCCAGAGGTGAAGCAGGAAAGTTCTTTCCATGAATGTCATTTTCACAATAGGGTGATAACAGTGACACATGAAACATGGAGTGAATCTTCCATGTGGATGGAAGGTGGAGTTGATAGGTGATCAGAGAAAGGACTTCTGTGATTGTAAAGGGTCCTTCCCATTTGGGAGAGAGTTTTGGATGAACTATAGCTCATTTCAAATTTTGAGCTTTTAACCACACTTTATCTCCTTTGATGAATGGAGAGAAGGTGGAGCAGATATGGGATGCCATGGTCTGGCAAGCTAGATCATGTGTGGTAAGGGCTTTGTCATGAGCTGCAAGAAGTGCCTTAGTGCAGTCAGCAGCAGGCATTAGTGATTTATCAATAATGGAGGGGAGGGTGCAGGGTTTATATCCCATCATGAGATAGAATGGAGATTGCCCTGTAATGGAGTGGGGGTGGCAATTGTGGATGAATTTGGCATGGGTAATAGAATCGGCCCATCTGATGGGGTTAGAACCACAATAGATATGGATATATGTCTCAATCTCCTGGTTGACTCATTTAGTTTCACCATCAGACTAAGGATGATATATAGTGGAAAGGGAGAAATTGTACTCAAGGAGTTTTCCAAGCTCCTTGGCAAAGGCAGAGGCAAATTGAGGGCCTTGATCAGAGATGATCTTGTTGTAAAGACCATAGTGGAGGTAGACTTTGTGGAAAAAGAGAGTAGCAATACCCTCAGCAGTAATGAATTTCTTAGTGGGGCAAAGAATTACCCCCTTTGTAAGCCCATGGTTGACCATGACCAGCAAGGCATTGAAGTCAGAGGACAGGGGGAGATCAGTGATTAGATCACAGGAGATCTGTTGGAAGGGGCAAGTGGCAGTGGAGCAGATAGGAAACAATGCTGGGGTAGAAGGATGAGTGTTTGCTTTGTTTTGCTGGCAAACAGGATAGCTGGCAACATAGTTGCAGATGAAAGTGGCAAGGCCAGGCCATCAAAACTCAGCAGAAACAAGTTGTCAGGTTTTGAGATAACTGGGATGGCCAGTGAAGGGGTGGTTATGACAACATTGAAGAATCTCATGACAGAGGTTAATAGAGGAAGAAATAAAAACCCAGTTGCAATAGGTGAGCAACCTATCAGTCTCCTTCCAATTGGAGGTGTGGAAGTGAAGGAATTTCTTGTCCACAGAGGCATCCTGTTTTTGTAGGATGAAGAGACAGAGGGGATCACCCTGTTGATGTTCTTTGATATGAGCAGAAAGGTTAGCATCAATGAGGTTGACAAAGAGTGTGGGGGAAAGAAGGATAACTTCCTGATTATCCTGGGAAGTGTTAGGGCAAAGGTTGGGATAGCAAGAGAGGGCATTAGGCCTGGCAAGTGAAGTGCCAGCAACATGGGAGAGTTGCAGGTTGAAGTCAGCAATATCAAGAAGCCAATGAGCTTGACAGCAGTTGAGCTTCTAAGGGGTTTTGAAATAGGTCAGGTTTTTATGGTCAGTGAAAACCTGAATGGAGGTAGAGGAGCCAAGAAGGTATTGCCTCTAGGCTTTCAGAGTGCAAATGACTGTGAGAAGTTTGTGATCATAGATGTCATAGTTCCACTTGGCAGTGGAAAAGATCTGTGAGAGATAAGAACAGGGATGCCAGTTCCCATTCTTGTCAGTTTGGAGAAGAATATTACTGGATGCATAGGTGGAAGCATCAGTGGCAATAGTGAAAGGACAAGCAAGATCTGGCATTTGCAATACTGGCTGTGACAGAAAGATAGCCTGGAGGGAGTCAAAGGCTTTCTGGGCAGCAGGAGATCAAGACAAGGCTGTGGTCTTCTTGGTGAGGTCAAGGAGGAAACAGGTGATAGTGAAGTAGTTGGGGATAAATTGCCTGTAGAAGTTAGTAAAGCCAAGAAAGAAGCAAATGTCCTTGACTTTAGAAGGGGTGGGCCACTGGGAAATACCAGCAAGTTTAACAGGGTCCATGGTGAGTTTGCCAGGATGAATGATTACTCCATGGTATTCAACCTGGGATGTTGTCATATCCCAGACCTCTGACCCAAATTCTGACCCCATTCTAACCTGGCTTACAATTGATCTTCACACCTAGTAAGCTGCTCCAGCCCTTTGACTCCTCTCCAGGCAACTCCAGCCCTCCATCACCATTCCAGTCTCTCCCAGTTATGCATGTACACTTCCCACCCCTTAGCATTATACACTCCCCTCCTTATCCATACTACTCCATAATGCTGCAGGAATTTCCTGGAACCTAGCAGCATTCACCATGTTATATACTGGCCCTAGAGACCAGTTCTGCTGTTTGCCAACCATTTGCATTTGGCTGTTAAAACCAGTTCCTTTCTGAATGAAACCCTTGAAGCTAAAGGAAGGTCATAACTCTGGAGGGCTCTGAAGGACTCTGGAGGAATCTAGGAAGGGTTTCATTGATTGAATGGGACTTGACTTTACCTTATGTGAAATGCAGCTGTTGATGCATTGACCTAATTCTAACATCTAGCCTTGGTGTGTGCTAATAATCCTGAGTAGTTGCTTTGATCTTAGAGCAACAAGAACTAGGCAAAGAGTAAGAGAAGAGTAAGAGCCAAGGAACTTGTAGAACTGAAAGATTCAAGTGTGCAAGACTGGGAAAACCCAGACTTGAGCAGATCTCCTTTTATATTGCTACAGTATGTGCACAGATCATGTAAATGGTGCTGGCCCTAAATAAGTACAGTAAGCAGGTCAATAGCAAAAGAAGAGCAGGAACCTAGAAATACAGGAGGTAACCATGATGCATGACAGCATAGTCTAGATGGCTCTAGACTTGTGACATGTGAAGAGGTGAAATGTGATAAGGTGAAAAATGTGAATGTGTGACACTGTGAAGGATGTGAAGATGTGAAATAGTCATGTGATATGACAATGTGAGGAGCTACAGTAATGAGAAGAAAATACCAAAGAAGGAAAAAATGAAAAAGTGCATTATAACATTATGTGGTGTGCCCTTGCACTTTTCAGTGTCCTGATTTACATAAATGTCAGAGGTAAAGAAGAGGACTATCTCAGTGCTCAATAGGAGGGACAGGCAGGATGAAAAGAGTCAAGCCTAGTTATGGGGGTGGGATCTTATGACTTTTTCAAGAATATTGCTTGGTTCCAGAGGTTCTTCAAAGTAACCTGGAGGTCAGAGTGAGCCCAAGGGCTCAAGCAGAGTAAGGATGAAGACAAGGGGATATTGATGTTGATATTCCTACTGAAATACAAGATACAAAACTACAGTACTTATATCTCAGAGAGGTAGAACTATCTAGGAGTGTAGCAAAGTAAGATAGGTGTAAACTCAGAAGTGAAGCAGATGTCTAAATATCTAAGAAATAAATGGAGATGTCAGGGGAGACAATGTTCAATCATGTTAGACTGAAACTAAAGGGTAACAGGATGAAACAATGGGAAGCAAGGAACAGAAACAGAACAGGAATAGTAACAGTGATGGTAATAGTAACTGAGAGTGGGAATGGTAATGGAGTTATAATGGAATGGTCTGGAGATGATGAAATGGAACTAAGGTAGTACTTAACTGGAACAAAGATAGACTGAAAATGGAATAGGGCAGAGTGGAAGCAGAGGGCCAGGGAACTGTATATATCAATGGAAGGGCAGGAAGCATACATGCATAGCTGGTGCAGACTGGAATGGTGATGGAGAGCTGGAGTTGTCTGGAGGGGAGTCAGAGGGCTAGAGTAGCTTACTGGATACAAGAACCAGTCATAAGTCAGGTCAGAATGGGGTTGGAATAGGGTCAGGGGTACAGGATATGATAGTATTCCCCCCTTAGGCCTGAACCCTTGAGGGCTGTTTGACCTGGGGTACAGAGGGTACAGACATGTAATCTGAGGTAGCATGGCAATGGGTACATGATCATGCATTTAGTAACATCAGGGGTAGAGTGGAGGGTTGTGGAGGTAATAAGCACATGACCTTGTTTAGTGACAATGGGGTGGAAAAGTGGAGTTTCTCAGCTTGCTCATGAATAAAAACAGGGACTTTATGATAGCTTATTCTTTCTTTATTACAACAACATGGCTGCATTTGATGACATCATAACCTGGGCCAAAGAATGTATTGTGGAATGCACCAACAATGACAAGGCATTAAGCAATGCCAAATATGCCAAGCACAAGAGATGTGCAAAGGCAAGAAAAGAGAAGGAATAGAGGAGGGTGGAAGTGGACCAGAAGGTGGTGAAAGAGGCTGTTCAAAGGCAGGCCAAGAAGGCCAAGAGGGCCTGGCAGGTAACAGATGCAGCTGTCCAAGAAAAGGTAAGTACCATGGTCATTCACCTGAGAGCAGGACAACTGAAGGCCATTAGGTGGCATAAGTGCAGGCCCAAGCAGGGCCTAGTGGAGAAAAGGAGAAGCAGAGGGCAGAGGAGGCACCAGCATGCTGAAGGTGTGAAAATAGAGGAGTGGAGTGCAAGGTGGGCATGGGGAAGTCCACATTATGCTTGGCTTACCAAAAGGCCAAGGTAAGGTGTGAATACCCAGGAAAGGAGAAGCCAGTATAAAAATGGCAATGGAGGAATGTGGAGGAGGAGCAGCCCAGAAAGAGGGCTTACTCAGAAGGAGCAGAAGGTGGCACCAAGCAGGTGGCCAAGGGCTGTTGCCTGCTGGCAGCAATCATATGGGAGGTGGGGGGCTGGATGGTGCAGGAGATAATAAGGAAGAACCAGCTGCTAGCATGGCTGGTTAACATCCTCAATCCTGCATGAAGGGTGAGTGGAGAGGATGTGAAGAGTGGGCGGGAGGATGGTGAAGTGAAAGAGGTGGCAGGAGAGGTGGCAGAACTTGGGATGAAGATCTGGGAGAAAGCAGGAAAAGAAGACAATAAAGATGTAATAATACTAGGGTAGTGCTATAGAACAATAACTCTAGTTAGTATCTCCCTGGACAGAGATTGAATGTCAGAGATGATTCAGAAAACATAATAATGAAGGCAATGAAGTGATTTCATAAAAATTTGGAGTTCAGAGAAGGAGGGGTGGATGAGTAGGTAATATTCAGAACTGAGGCCTGGAAAGGCTCAGAGGTGGGAAACAGGGTCAGAGTTGAGCCATCAAATAGCTTGGAACAGAGTGAGGGTAAAGGCCCCAGATTATAGTGATATTCAAGCTCTGATCAGAGTCAAGCTATTCAAAACCTGACACTGGAACTCCAGAATGCTTCAGAGAGCTCTGAAGAGTCAGAGGTGAGTCACTAAGAACCTGAGTGGAATGAGAACAAGCCCTAAGACATTAGGAAAGAATGCCCAGTTAGCATTGATTCTCAAAAAACAGATTAGTATTAAATCATTGAGGTGCAGCACTGGTAATTCCGGAATCATCCAGAGAGTCGGAGATAGAGGTGAATGGTGAGACCACAATGGAATCAAATGAACTGGATGCCCTAAAGAATAATGGCACCAGTGAAAAATGGAGATGTAGCCTTTAAAAGGTAAATAAGGGCCAGAATGGCTCATAGTGACAAAAGGCATAGAAATGGAGAGGGGAATATCTCTGCAAAGGCTAAGGACTATCCACAAGGTCTGAAGAATAATGAGTAAGGACAAATTCGGAAAAAAGTGGAGTTATACTGGAGTTGTTGGAATAAAGCTGAAAACTGAAAGCAAGATAAAACAAGAAATAAGTAACTTGTGCAATGACAGTGTGGAGTCATAGGTGAAGTCAGAACTTCAATTAAAACAGCATCATGGAGTAAAAGTAGAGTGAAAACAAAAATAGGTCAGAATTAGAATTGCCTGGCAATTGTGTCAAGGATGAAAAAGTCAGAGTGAAGTGGAGATGATTGGAGGTGGGTGTAGTCAATGAGATGGGATACTATTTGCTGCATGAGCAGCTAAAGGGTAGTCAGAGAAGTAATCAGAGGGATAATTGGCATAGAGTAAGTCTGGTCATTGCATGAGTGGAGAACAGTTGATACAGGCCTGCTAGTTGCTGAAATGCAACTGCTGATACATTGACCTAAACTTAACAACTAGAGACACAAGAACTAGGCAAGAGTAATAACAAGAAATAAGAGCCAAGGAATGTGTAGAACTGAGAGATTCAAGTGCACAAGACTGGGAAAATCCAGACTTGAGCAGACCTCCTTTTATATTGTTACAGTATGTGCACAGACCATGTAAATGGTGCTGGCCCTAAATACAGTACAGTAAGCCAACCAATGGCAAAAGAAGAGTGGGGACCTTAGAAATACAGCAGGTAAACATGAGTTATGACAGCAGAATCTAGATTGCTCTAGATCTGTGACATATGAAGAAGTGAAATGTGAAAAGGTGAAAAGTGTGAAGGTGTGAAATAGTGAAGATGTGAAATAGTCACATGATGTAACAATGTGAAAAGTTGCAATAGTGAGAAGAAAATGCCAAAGAAGAAAAAAAATGAAAAAGTGCATTATAATAGTTGCTGTAATAGAGATAGACAGAGGAAGGCCAGAGATAGGAACAGTTAACTAAGGTGAGAACCCAGTTACTGCTGATGGTAGAGAGGAATGGAGGCAATCAGAGATAATTGGAGATGGGTGCAGTCAACATAGGTAAAAGTCAGTCACTGTTACACTAGGCCCAGGTAGGGACAGGCATAGATCTTGCTGTGAAAAAAGCAAACCAAAGGTAAGCTTCAAGACAAGTGGAGGGCAACAAATGAGGTGTTGTGCCTGAGTGATACCAGCTACACTCCCAGGGGTATGCCAAGATCAGATGCTGATAATCCTCTGATTAAGTGCCAGGACACAAGTAGTGGATTCCAAGTATGTAGGTACAAGAACAAGTGGAGATGTGAGGACTGTGAGGTAATTGCAAGGTAGAAGTAGCATAAAGAAAGAGGAGACAGAAAGTATGCTACTTTATAGTACAGCTAATAAGGTTCAAGTGGAGATGTACTGAGTAATCATGCTAATGAATAATAAGTAAGGTATCTGTGTAGAAATGGATGGAAAGAGATGGAATGATTATAAGTCAGCAGATTTAAGAGATAGAAGGCCTGGGCAAAGGGCATAACAAGAGTGGAATCTAAGAGTGAATGTGAACAAGAAAGCACCCAAGGTGCATGAAGAGTGGAAGCTATGATAAGAGAAAAGATGGAAGAAAAAAGAAAAGAGGAAAACATAACAGTCACTGCATGGATGGTAAGGGTGGTCAGAGGGGGCAATCAGCACAGAGCACATCTGGTCATTGCATGAAGAGGTAGACAGTTGACCAGGTGGCCTGGGCACTGCAGTGGAAGAGACTGGAGAGGAAATAGAGGAAGATCAGAGAGACAAGCAATGGAACTAAGGGAGGGGCAAGAGTACTAGATGACTGGTAGGTTGCAGATTGCTAGGTGCAATCAGCAGTTACTAGTGTGGTCACTAGATGCTATCTCCTTCTCAAGATCAATGTCCCATTGTTGACTAGAAGACAGAAAACAAAGGGGCCAGAGGCAACACAAGGCATAAAGCAGAAGATATCTGGAAGTATCCAGAAAGATGGGAGGAAGGCCAGAAAGAAAGGCCAATCAAAGGGACACACACAAAAATGGGGAGTTCCCAGGGGATGCAGAAAAAGCAGAAATATCTCCAAAGAAAAAGGAAAACCCACGGAAAATGAAAGAACAGGTTTCTGGACAACAGATCAGAGGAGAAATGGGAATGAAAGGCAAAGAGTAACAGAGTCATTGGAACAAGGCCAGAAGAACAAGGAATTCCCAGGGCAAAACAGTGGGGAAGTTCAGAGGAGATTCTGGAGAAATAAGCAGCATTTCCAGGAGATGCAGAAGAGCAGAACTGTCTTCAGGGAAGGAATACCCAGGGAAAAGAAGCAGGATTCCCAGAAGATGCAAAAGAGGAGAATGTCTTCCAGGAAAAAAAAATCCAGGGGAACAGAAAAACAGGTACCAAGATGACATACAGAAAAAGTAAGGAAATACCTGTGAGTGGAGATGGTGTCATTAGAAACAATGCCTGAAGAACAAGGATTTCCCAGGCAAGAGTTGGAGAGAACAGAGAGGTGTGGAGATAATTCTGTGAAACAGGTTTCCCAGAAAGGGACAGAGAGTGCCAATGGCAAGGGGGTTATAGGAAGGTGGCACAATAATAAAACAATGTAGCACCATACAGAGAAATTCCAAGCAGGGACCCATAAGGAACAGAAACAAAGCTCAATCAACTGCAAGTAGGAAAAAAAAGAGTAATTGCAGCACAGTGATAATGGAAGAGTGAGCTTTCTGGAGAGACAGAAAGGGATGAAGATGCCCAGAGAGGGCAAGAGACTTTTGGCATGTGAGATGAAACACAGGGAGTGCATTGGAGTGCAGAGAAAGAGAGGTGGAGCTTCTGAAGCCTGGTTGGTCAGCAAGGTGGGTATACCTTAGCTGCAAGAATAAGGAAACAGATGGCAGGGGTGCCACAGGTGAAGAAGAATGAAGGGTTAAATGCTACAAGTTTGGAGAAGATCAGAGGTGGTTGGAGGTATCTTCCTGGTAGGCATATCAACAGACAAAACTGGCCTGCAATAGGGAGCAGAGTGACACAGAAATGACTGCACACTTAGGCAATGGAGTTGTAACTACCAGATAATGACAAAAAACTGTGGTTCAAGATCAGAGTTAGCTGAGACCAGAGTGGTATGAAGCTACAAGAGGTGTGCAAGATGCTGGCATGTGTTATCCAGTGAACAGATGAGGTACTACTCAATATCTGGGGTCAATGGATCACAGTGGGTAAGTTAGTGGTGTCCTAGAATCAGTAAACACAAACCATCCAGCAGAGGGTAATGCTAGGCATTGACAGAGTAAATCCAACAGTCTTTGTAAGGTATGTGTAGATTTGATAGCTTGAGCAGAAGAGGTGAAATTGAAAGAGATGAAGAAGTGTCAGAAAGAAGCAGAAGCAGGTGAAAGGGGGTTGGAGTGTTGGGGCTCCCAAATCCTAAATAGAACAAGGTACCCAATGGGGGTTGTAATGATTGGAAGTGCACAGAAGTGTGGTGCCAGAGGTCAGAGAAACAAGAGGTACAGGTTTAATAGACTTGTTATACTTGGGAGGCCAGGTCTCAAAAGGCTAGGATCAATGGCCAGAAATAGGTTGCCTAGGAGTAGAGAACAGATGCAAGAGGTTGATGACTGCCTATTGATAATCCTGGAGTAACCTGTCAAGAAAGAGTCTGGGAAATGGCTAGAGGATGCTTAGACTATGATGGCTAGATCTAGGCATGAGAAGTTGGTCAGAATGGTCTGGAGTGACATGAAGTGATTTTCCATCAAGGATTACCAGGTAACAACAAAGTGTCAGAGAACTGGAGTTAGCTTCTAGAAAAAAATGGAAAAAACAGAGAAAGTGGCACTCATGGGTAGGGAACTATAATCTAAGCTGCATTCAAGGATCCATGAGGACTGGTGATGCTGTATAATAGTAGAGAGTTACAGCTGCTCTGGAGAGCCCAGAGTTGGGAATAGAGAAATGCCAGGGTCAGAAGTCAGAAGTTGAATCTATGTGCATATATCTTGAGCAACTGGGGCCAGTGACTGACATCATAGAATGTTGGGGTAACTTAGAGCAACTTAGAAGATCAGGGGCAGTAAGGGGCTTGTATCATGTGAAAACTAGATCAACTTAGTGTTATGAATGTAACATTCAGATGCACAAGAGTCACATGACAAGCATGTGATCATGAGACTTTATTGCCAAACAAGGACAAACCCTAGGATATGGTTGAGTTGTTTCTTAAGAGTTTCCCCTTGGGTTTGGGCACAGCTTATAGGGTTGGATCTAGCATCTCAGATAAAGGTATCTCCTGATTGGATCTAAATGACATCTGATCTAGATTGATGGATCTAATCTGTGGCAGAGATCCAGATGGGATCTTCTCAGCCTCATGGCTGAGAGTATGGTTTAATCTCCACTTACTCTAGACCCTTACCTTTTATTCTACATAGCCTCTCCATTCTATACCCCTTATCTGCATGGCCTATTGGTCATATTCTCAGTAAGCATGCCCTATGCCCTATTACTATATTTAGTATTTCCCTATACCCTGAAGATGGTCTGTGCACACTTGGACTTAGTATAAATAGTCAAGTAGTTCCTTGGTTTCAGCTCCCCAGCCTTAACCACTTGTTTATCTTGTATATCATCTAGTGCCACTCAATATAGGCACTACCTCCTAACTTATGCTATGGCTCCTCAGGCCTTGCTACCCTAAGTCCACCACACCACTCTTTACTCTATTCCAACCGAATCCAATAACAAAATCAACACACCCTCTCAAGGCAGACCATTTAGAGTTAGGATGGGTTATTCAGAGATTGACACTGTAACACTTAGGGATTGAATGCTCAGAAGAGCATGAGGTTATAATGGTGTCATTGGGGGTCATATTCTGACAGATTGTTATAGTTCACATTTTTTCATTTTCAATTACATGATCTTATCTTATCTTTTCATGTGGTTATCTAATCTTTTATCTTATCAGGTCATGTGACAGGTCACATGACAGGTCTAGACCCAGGGCATAGAGTTAGCCTCATGCCTTATACCTGTTATTAATTTCCATTAATTTCCATTTTAAAAGCATTGCTCCTTTTCAGCTATTGGCTATTCTTATGATAACTTCTCTTTGTTTTGATGGTGCCTCAGAGTCTATGGGAATTCTCCCATCAGGGTCTTGGTCCATGCACATTTCTGTATAGTATAAATACTGTAGCTCTAGCACAACTCAAGTCCCAGTCTTGAGCACTTGTATCTCTAGTACAGTGGTCTCACTATTGGCTCCTTTATCATTCATCTGCTTATTCACACCAAAACCGACATTGTTAGGCCCTTGATTAGGGTGATAGCTCATCATTGTTAACACTGAAACCACCACTATAACATAGATGATGCAAGGGATGGGTTGAAATTCCAGAGATCTTGAAGGAATTACCTGTGAGTGTGCCAAGCCTGCAGGTGGTTTGGAGCTGAGTATTGAGAGACAGTGGAGGCCAATCCTGAAGTAAAGGCTTGGAGAAGTGCAAGTGAGAGTAGGAATATACTGTTAAAATCAGTTCCTTTCTAAATGAAACCCTTGATGCTGAAGGAAGGTCATAACTCTGGAGGGCTCTGGAGGAATCTAGGAAGGGTTTCATTGATTGAACAGGACTCAGCTTCACCTTATGTGGTGTGCCCTTGCACTTTCCAGTGTCCTAATTTACATAGATGTTGAAGGTAGAAAAGGGAACTATCTCAGTGCTCAACAGGAGGGACAGGCAGGACAAGGAGAGTCAAGCCTAGTCATGGGGGTGGGATCTTATGACTTCTTCAAGGATATTACTTGGTCCCAGAGGTTCTCTGGAGTAACCTGGAGGGTTAAAGTAAGCCCAAGGGCTCAAGCAGAGTGAGGATGAAGACAAGGGGATATTTATGTTGATATTCCTACTGAGGTACAAGATACAAAACTACAGTACTTATACCTTAGAGAGGCAGAACTATCTAGAAGTGTAGCAAAGTGAGACAGGTGCAAACTCAGAAGTGAAGCAGATGTCTAAATATCTAAGAAATGAATGGAAATGTCAGGGAAAACAATGTCTAATCATGTCAGACTGAAACTAAAGGGTAACAGGATAAAACAATGGGAAGCAAGGAACAGGAACAGAACAGGAATAGTAACAATAATGGTAACTGTTAGGAACTTAAACTCCAAAAGAGAACAGCAGCCTTGAGGAGTGTCCACACAGAAAAGAAGCAACCATGGAACAAGTGCTCTAAACTGGAAAATCCAGTTTAGGCCCTTGCCTTTATATACTATTAGCTAACCATGCCATGAGGTATACATAAACTAGCTAAATAAAGACATAGGGCATAAGAAAGGGGCTAAAGTGGACCTAAACAGAGAAAGGAAGCTAGTATAGAGTAAAAATAAAAGTAACTTCTATCTAAATAGTGTCAGTTCATAACAGTAACAGTAACTGGGAGCAGGAATGGTAATGGAGTTATAATGGAATGGTTTGGAGATGATGAAATGGAACTAAGGTAGTACTTAACTGGAACAGAGATAGACTGAAAACAGAATAGGGCAGAGTGGGAGTGGAGAGCCAGAGAAGTATATATACCAATAGAGGGGCAGAAAGCATACATGCATAGCTGATGTGGACTGGAATGGTGACAGAGGGCTGGAGTTGCCTGGAGGGGAGTTAGAGGACTAGAGTAGCTTACTGGATATGAAAACCAGTTATAAGCCAGGTCAGAATGGGGTCAGAATTGGATTAAAGATATGGAATATAACACTGGCAGAGAAAACTCTGAAAATCTAACATGCTGAATATACTGAGCCTATGTACCTTGTTGCCTCTGCTACTGTCCCTGAGGCTAAGGACCCTTGCCAAAGTTGTTTGAGGGCCATAGTGCTGCTGGGTTAAAAACCCCTTTGTTATGATGTCAATCTCTGAATGACTTATCCTAACCCTAAACAGTCTGCCTTAAAAGAGTACATTGGTTTTAGTGTTGGATTTGGATTGAATAGAGAGAAAGCAGAGTGGACTCAGGGTAGCAAAGCCTGAGAAGCCATCACACAAGTAGTGACCAAAGGATAGCCTATTATTGAGTATTATAAACGTTTTGATGTATTCTGGGGGTACTCCAGATAACTCTGGAGTGGACGGGGCTTGGCTTTACCTTATGTGGTGTGCCCTTATGCTAGTACTGAGTGCCCCAATTTACAGAGGGGTCAGAACTATCAGAGGTCCAGAATTGGCTGTGGGGCTTTTTTCCAATAAGAGGCATGACATCAAGCCATGGAATAAGTGGAGGGACTTTAGAGTAGGGTATGATGTCAAGTTGTGAGGCAGGAGGGTTCTGGGGGGAATCATAATGTTATATTATGGTTGATATTCAAACTCAAGTACAAGATACAGAACTTCAGTACTTATACCTCAGGGAGACAGATTATCTAAGGAGGGAATGGAGATATGAAAGAAGTTGTCTCATAAGTGAAGCAGGTGCCAATGCATCCTGGATACAAATGGAGATGTTAGAGGAGACAACGTCGAATAATGTCAAACTGAAACTAAGTGACAACAGAGAGAAGCATGGCACAAAGGAACAGGAATAGAAAGTGAGGTCAGAGGAACAATGGAGTTGTATCAGAATGGTACACAGTTAGTATAGGTAAAGTTGTAATCAATCATTAGGTAGGAGAAGATGGAGGTAAAGGGAACTAGGAAACATGCAGCTTAAAGCATAGGAGCAACCAGAGTTGCATCAGAGGCATAGTGGAGTTGATTCATTGGCATGGAATGTGTCAGTATTCTCCTTTTAAGGCCTGAACCCCTGAAGGCTGTGAAGCACATGCTCTTGATGAATAAGTGAGCAGAGTAGGCATCAGGGTTTAGCTGGCCAGAAAACTATAAAAGCAAATACCACCTCAGAGACTTCCACACTAGTATCCCTCATCATGTCTTCATTCACCAACATTCACACCTGGTCTGATGAGTGCCTGGAGGAGTGCGTTGAAGATAAAGAGGAGCTTGGTGACATGAAGTATGCCAAGTAGAAGCAGTGGGGAAAAGTGAGGAGAGAGGAGGAGGCTTGGAAGAAAGCAGAGGAGGCTTGGAAAGCAGTGGCAGCAGTCCAGAAATGGGTGAGTATTGGAAATGGGGTTGGGACCTAGCACTCTAACATTGGCTTAGGTGGAGGAACTTCACCAAGCCCAGGAGGTGAGGTCAAGTAACAGCAATGGCAAAAGGAGAGCAAAAGAGGGACCAGGGTGCCAAATGTGCAACGACTGGAAACTGGAATGCCAGGTGGGCCTGGGCAAGTTGACATCATGCCTTGCCTGTATAGAGGCAAAGGTAAGGTGCATATGCCCTGGCCAGGAGAAGCCAGAGAGAAAGCAGAGACAAAAGGTGGGAGAGAAGGGAGTGCCTGATAGCAGGGCAGACTCAGAGGAGACAGAGGAGGGTCTTCAGCAGGTGGCTGAGGGCTGTCGCCTGATGGAGGTGTCAATAAGGGAGGTGGGCCAGAAGATACAACAAGAGGCCAAATGCAAGAACTGGCTACTGGAGCAGCTGGTTGATGCATTGGGAACAGCATGGGCAGAGGAGACCAGAGAAGCTGGGAGTTCAGGGAGCAAGGACAAGGTGGCAGTGGAGCTGTCGGAACTGTGTGTGGAGGTTGGTGAAATTTCTGTGGTAGACAAGGAGATCAAAAAGACAATCTTAGAATAGGTAGAGGGTCTTGTGATTAGATTACTAGATCCACTACAGTTGATTAATCATAAGATGGCCCAGGTTTGTCTGGATAACAGAGATGAAACTCCTCAACAATCTCCAAAGCATGCCCTAATTCAGTGGCAAGGAGCCATGAGGTCTCCTCATTAGTATCCTTATAACCTAACCACTTAATTAAATATAGTAATTTGCAGTTCCTTCACCTACGATCTATTTTTGAGTCTAGAATTTCAGAAATCTCAAACTCTGGTTCACCATTGATCTCGACTGGGGATGGAGGTGGTTGCACATGATCTGGGATCATGTTGGAGACAGAGAATTCAAGTTGAGAAACATGAAAGACTGGATGAATGGACTTCATGTTCTCCAGGAGACAGAGTGTGAAGGACAGCAAGCCTGCCTAAGCAATAATGGAATAAGGACCTAAGTTCTTTTTGGTGAGTTTCTTGAAAGGCCTCATAGTCCTAAAGTACTTAGCCTTGATGAATACCTGGTCACCTACTTTAAAGTCCAGTGCCAGAGATCATCAGGCATCTGCAGGTCCTTGGTATCTGACTTGGGCAGCAGCTACTTCTTCACAAAGGAAGGCATGGAGAGAGTTGAGGTCTATGGCATATTCTCAAGCTCAGGTGGAGATGAGATCACATTCTGGGTGCATGGAGATGTTCAAATGATAGCCCTTGTTTGTGAAGAAAGGGGAAACACCTGTGGTAGCATTAGGGGCATTGTTATAAGCAAACTCCATGAGGGGTAGGAGTTCAGACCAGTTGTCCTGCTGATAGTTGCAATAAATGCATAGATACTGCTCCAGGGTTTGGTTCATTCACTCAGTTTGACCATTACCCTCTGAATGATACCCAGAGGTAAAGTGGAGACAGATATTGAGGGCTTGACCCAGAGAATGGAAGAAATGGGAAACAAACTTGGAACCTTGATCAGAGATAATGTGGAAGGGAACTCCATGTTTGGAAAACACATGGAGTAAGAAGAGTTTAGCAAGCTCTGGGGAGGTCACCTTGTTGTCTGTAGGAATGAAGACATACTGCTTTGATAGACAATTTACCACAATGAGGATGGCAAAGTGACTGGAGGAAGCCAGGAGCTGTTTGATGAAATCCATAGAGATGGAATTCCATGGCTTTTCTGGAATGGGGAGCTGCTTGAGGAAACCATAGGGTTTGTGATGGGGTACCTTAGCACAGGTGCAAGCTATACATGAAGAAATGTATTCCTTGATGAATGCTTGAATGCCAGGCCAGGTATACTCTTGGCAAATGAGCTCCAGTGTCTGATTCTGACCGAAGTGTCCAGATAAGGGGTGGTCATGCTTGTAGTGGAGGACCCAGAGTCAGAGGTCAGAAGCATTGGGGACATAGATGCGGTTGTTCAAATACAAGAAACCTTCTGGGTCTCTAAACCAATGAGAGTCAGATGGGAGGGTACCAGAACAGTGGATAGAGGTAGTAGAGTCAGAAGGGAGTGCCAAAATGATGTCACAATGGAGGGTTTTGATATCAAAGAGGGATGCAGACTGGAAGACCAGAGATGCTAGGAAGAAAGCCCAGAGGGACATAGCAAGTTGTTCCTGTGTGAACACGGGCTGGAAGTTATGTGGATTAATGAGGGCATAGTCGCCATTCCCTGCTCTGGGATAGACATCCCATTGTCTAGTTAGAGTGTCAGGTTTAGCACCTAAACAGCCGGGGTGAAAATGAATGATCAGATTAAACTGAGAGAGAAACTCCAACCACTGGGCTTGCTGGTGGGTCAGAAGTTTAGATGTAGCAAAATATTCCAGGTTCTTATGATCAGTGACAACATCCACTGAAGAACCAGAACCTTTGAGGTAATAATGCCAGATCTTGAATGCAGTGAAAATAGCAAGAAGCTCCTTATCATGGATGTTATAGTTGAGTTCTGGTGCAGTGAGCATATGGGAATAGAAAGCAATAGGGTGGATCTCATCGTCCAGAGACCAGAGTGAGAGGATTTCAGCTATGGCATAGTCAGAGATGTTAGTTTCAACAATGAGAGAAGCATTGGGGACCCAATGGGTCAAAATAGGAGTGGAAGTAAAAGCATCCTTGAGGCACTGGAAGGCAGCACAACAAGAAGTGTCAAAATCCCAACAAACAGACTTGTGGATAAGGTGAGTCAGGGAAACAACAATGTTGGAGTAGCCCCAGATAAAGCGGCAGTAGAAGTTAGTGAAATCAAGGAAGGACTGGATATCCCTAATCTTGCAAGGCTCAGGCCAATCCAGGATGGATTGAACCTTGTCAGGGGACATTGTGAGCCCAGAAAGAGAGAGTAGATACCCAAGATATTCAGTGGAATTGGTATGGAATTCACATTTCTTGGGTTTGGCAAAGAGGCCATGCTTCCGGAGGTGGCAGAGGACTTTGCAGACATGCTTGGTATGTGATGTCCAGTCAGTGGAGAAAATTAGAATATCATTCAAGTAAATGATTACTAAAACATCAAGAAGATCAGCAAAGATAGAATTAACAAATCACTGGAAAGCTGCAGGGGCATTGGTGAGCCCAAATGACATGACAAGCCACTTGTAGGAGACATAGCATGTATGGAAAGAGGTTTTCCACTCATTGCCCTCAGCAATATGAACTAAATGGTAAGTGTGCCTAAGATCAAGTTTGATATAGACAGTTACATGGCTTAGAGTGTCCAGGAGATCAGAGATGCATGGAAGGGGGTAACGGTCTTTCTTTGTGATCTTGTTGAGGCCTCAGAAATCTACACACAACCAGAGGGATCTGTCCTTCTTCTGGACAAAAAGAACAGGAGCAGCATGAGTGGATGCAGAGGGTCAGATGAAACTGGTAGCAAGATGTTTGTCTAGGAAAGTCCTGAGTGCTTCAAGCTCAGAGGGTGATAGAGAATAGGTGGTGCTGACAGGCAGTGAGGTGCCTTTTTCCAGCTTGATCTTTAGGTCAAATTTGTGGTGAGAGGCAAGAGTAGACACCTTGCTTTTGCTAAACACATCAGCAAAGTTGTGATATTCCTGGGGAACTCTGGAAAGGTCAGCTGGAGGAGAAGCCATGGAAGTGAAATGGAGATGACTCTCCAGGGGTCAGAGCTGTAGATAGAACAAAACTGAGCTATCAAGGCTACAGATACATGTGAATGCTGATGAGCTGAGTAGTTTGATCAACAGAGGTTTGGGGTCATGGGAACACAGTGAATCAGGTTCGGAATCAGCTTGGGGCGGAGAAACTGGAGGCTGCAGAGGTAAGCTCAGGAGTATTGGCATGTTTGGTTCAGATGAGTGGAATGAGATATGACTTGATATCCAATCAATCAATGGATTGTAGCAGGCAAGCCAGTTGTGTCCTAGAACAAGAGAACTAGATCCATCCAACTGAGTGACATAGAATGTCATTGGAGTAATATTACTGGTGTCAAAACAAACAGAAAGATCAATGGCATTTATAATCATAGAATTGGAAGAGCCATCAAATAGTTGGAGCTGCAATGGAGGAACAGAATAAGTCAGAAGATTGTAAGTACTGACTAACTTGGTGTCTATGAAGCAGTCTGAAGAACCAGAGTCAATTAGAATGGAAAACAGAGGAATTTTATGTGAAACAAGGGTGACAAGAGGCATAAGTGAAGTATTATCTAGTAGAACAGATGCATTAAGTTTAACCTCCAGTAAAGCACGGAAAGAATTAATGCAACCTCCAGCCTGTGCAGAGTCTCGAAGGCTGTGGACTATTTTTTCACCTCTGAGACAGAGGCCTCTGGTTTGGTTTCTGAAGTGGAGGTTTTGGCAACACGAGCTTTGGCCACCTTGGAGAAAAACTTGGGGCAGTCCTTTGCTATATGCCCTGTGATTCCACAGAACAAACAGAGGTAATTCTCCAGTCAATGCTTGCATTCTTCAGTAGTGAGCTTACTGTCCTTACCAAGCTTGGATAATAAGTCCTATTTCTGGGGAACAGATGACTTGAAGGAGCTGGGGTAATTAGCTGACTCGTTCCTTGATTTATTAGAACTGGAGGTTGAAGCAGAGGATACAGCAGGTTTATCAGAGGACTTGAACAGGTGAGACAACTTTTCTTGTTGGCTGAGTTTGGATTTGCACTCCCAGTAGTGAGCATTAATGGTCTGTGCCAGCTGGCACAGCTCAATGAGTGTCAGCAGCTTGCCAACATGGGAAAGGTCATTTTTGATGTGGTCTGGAAGACCATTATAGAAATAGTGGTGAAGGACACCTTCTCTGTAGCCCCAGACTTGAGATGCAATTCTGTTAAACTCAACTACATATTTGTTGATTTGTTGACCATTCTTTATAGTCAACTGGTCTAGCTGGTGCTCTGCATCTCCAACTGGGTCATGGGGTCTGAAGTTGGTCCAGAGTTCCTGAATGAACTCCTTATAATTGTCCATTCACAAGGGGCAGAAGTCAGGATCTTTGATAAGGAGAAGGTCAGGCTCAAACCATTTCAATGCCATGCCCTTAAGGTAGGACTGAGCATAAGTGACCTTGGCTTGGTCATTGGCAAAGGCTTTAATTTGCACTGCACTAGAAAAATGCAGAGCTTTCGGGGATCAGTTCCATTGAACTGGTCTGGTTTCTGTACTTTGGTTCACTGTGATGTTTCAGGGATACAATGGGAAGAGTGAGCTAATCCACAGATGGTGCTAGCAAGATTGGTGATAGTGTCATGGTGAATAGGAATAGGTTCCAGGTCTGGAAAAGATTCAGGGTTATTCTCCAGAATATTGGAATATCCATCGGAGGGGTTATCTCTGGGTTTATCTGGTACTCCTGGCTGGATGCCATGATTGTCAGGGGTGTGGGGAGGTTGAGGAAACTTGGAACCATCAGGGACTTCATCAACTTGAGCACTAGGTGTGGACAAGTGGGAGAGAGCAGAAGCCTATGAGGCTGAGCCTGGTGCACAGCAAGCAGAGAAGCTCTTAAACTGATCTAGGACAGTGCAGGAGGGAGCTTTGGTTACATGGATAGACATGATAGCAGTACCAGCACAAGCAGAAGTTTTGAATATACTGTTATAAATGTTTTGACATACTTCAGGGGTACTCTGGATAACTCTGGAGTGGACAGGGCTTGGCTTCACCTTATGTGGTGTGCCCTTATGCTAGTACTGAGTGCCCCAATTTACAGAGGGGTTGGAACTATCAGAGGTCCAGGATTGGCCATGGGGCTTTTTCCCAACAAAAGGCATGACATCAAGCTGTGGAATAAGTGGAGGGACTTTAGAGTAGGGTATGACATCAAGTCATGAGGCAGGAGGGGTCTGGGGGAAATTGTAACATCATATTATGGTTGATATTCAAACTCAAGTACAAGATACAGAACTACAGTACTTATATCTCAGGGAGACAGATTATCTAAGGAGGGAATGAAGATATGAAAGGAGTTGTCTTATAAGCAAAGCAGGTGCCAATGCATCCTGGATACAAATGGAGATGTTAGAGGAGACAACATTGAATAATGTCAAACTGAAACTAAGTAATGACAGGAAGAAGCATGGCACAAAGGAACAGGAACAGAAAGTGAGGTTGGAGGGACAACGGAGTTGTATTAGAATGGTATGGAGTTAGTATAGGTAAAGTTGTAATCAATCATTAGATAGGAGAAGATGGAGGTAAAGGGAACTAGTGTTACAAACGCTATCGTGCAGTCACCTGACAAGCACGTGACCGTGGGACTTCATTGCCAAAACAAGACAAACCCTAGGTTATGGTTAAGCACTCTATTTAATATTCTATTCGCATTGGTTGGGGTTACACTTATGGTTGGATCTAGTATCTCAGATGATAGATGCATCTCCCGATCGGATCTCTGATGAATCTGATCTCGATCCAGAAGAGGGTCAGATCTGATCGTGGCAGAACTCTAGATGGGATCTCCTCGGCCTCATGGTTGAGGGTATGGTTTGATCTCCATCCACCCTGACTTCTATTTATACTTAGATCCCCTTCCCTTCCATTTTCCCACCTCCTCATGTTGATACACACCCCTTCCGCATGGCCCGTTTGGTCATACTCTTAGTTAGTACGCCCTATGCCCTATTTCCCTATTTAGTAGTTCCCTTTGCCTTGGACCTGGTCCATGCGCATATGGGAATAGTATTTATACGTAGCTGTCCAAAGACTCAAGACCCCAGTCTTGAGCACTTGTATTCTAGTGTGCAGTTACAGAGCATCTGAATCAAGTGGCTATTCATCACTCCTGGCTTGATCATTCCTTATCATTGCTGTCATTCTTTATTCCTCATCACTGCCCATAGCATCAAGTCAGCCCCTACTTTAGGGTTAGCCAAGACAAGCCTTATCGAACCGTGAAAGTGCAGGCCCGAACATCAGGAAGAGTCACCGTCTGATTAGTAGGAAGACTGACCGTAACAACTAGGAAACACACAGCTTAAAGCATAGAAGCAACCAGAGTTGCATCGGAGGCATAGCGGAGTTGATCCATTGGCACAGGATGTAACATCAAGAGGCAATACCTAAAGAATAATGTACAAGAGAAACAAGTGGTTAAAGCTAGGGAGCTGAAACCAAGAAACTACCTATCTATTTATACTAATCCCAAGTATGCACAGACCACCAGTGGATCCAGCACAATGCTAAATATGGAAAGAGGGCATAGGGTGAGAGTAGAGAGTATAACCAAATGGGCCATGTGGTAAAGATGTATATTAGAAAAAGACTGTAGAATGGAAGGTAAGGGTCCAGGGTAAGTGAAGATTAAACCATACCCTTAGCCATGAGGCTAAGGAGATCCCATCTAGAGATCTGCCATGATTGCATCTGACCCTCATCTGGATTGAGATCAGATTCATTAGAGATATAGATTAGGAGATCGATCTGTCATCTAAGATACTAGATTTAACCATAAGCTATGCCCAAACCCCAAGGAATACTTTAAAAGACAACTTAACCATATCCTAGGATTTATCCTTTTTTGGCAATAAAGTCTCATGATCACATGCTTGTCATATGATGCTTCTGCTAGCAAACTTGTCATTTGTAACACCCTTGGCAATTTCTTGCCAAGTTCCCTGGTTTGCCACATTTGAAACAGATGCAGACCTGCATTGCTACCTGGTGATCTATTTTCATAAGTGCACCACACTCAGGCTAAGTGCCAACATTTGTGAATCTTGACTAGTTAGACCATGAAGGAGGGTAGCAAGGTTGGAAATTATTCAGAGGGTATCATGGAGGTGAGAATTGAGGAGTGAAAGACAGAGGAGCCCTTTCAATAGCCATATGTTCAAATAATCTTCTAATCTTCCTTATTAGATTGGAGAACTCTGCTAGATCATCTATTATGCCCTGCATGCAGGCTTGTTGATAAATCCAATATTATACCTGGGTTTTCATCAGTTTCAGCACATGGTCATTGCTTACTCCTGCATCCACTCTTAACACCTTGAATTCTTGGAGATATTCATTTATAGAGGCCCAATGTTTCAATGCCTCCAACTTCTTCAGGGCCTTGTGAGCTAGTTTGTCAATGTGAAAGTATAACCTTAGCTCTTGTACTATACCAGCAAAATCTGGCCATGGTTATCTCTGGTAGATATGAGAAGCAGTGATCTAGAATCCTGCTAGAGTGGTGGTCATAGAGCAAGTTGTTGATGGACTGCTCAGAAGTAATGTAGTTCAGATAGTGGACTATAAGCTTATCATGGGAAATGATGATATCTTTGAGGAGTTCATCAAACTAAGATTTATGGATGGAGTTGATGTGATAAGTAGTTGCATCTGAGGGAGAGTCTGGAATGGTGAGTATATTGGCCATTCAGTTGATAGTGGGGTTCATGGCCTAAAGCCACAGGTGTCCAAGAATAATGTTCTCCTTTCCACATGCAATAATGTGGCAGGAGACTGGGAGAATGGATTGTTCGAAGAAGAGGAGGAGGTTACAAGTTCTAGTGATCTTGCCTTTCTTGTTTTCCAGGTGATTAACATTGTGGATAACAATGGGTTTGGAAAGTTTCATGGTGGGGAGTTAGTTTTTCTTGATGAAGTCCCAGTCAATGTAGTTGATCTGTGCTCCACTGTCAATGAGAGCATGAGTGGCTATGACTTTCTTGGCATGAAAGGCAGGAGACACTTGTATGGCAACTTTCATGGATTTCTTGGAAGTAGATACAAGTACAGATGCACAAGAGAAGGAGAAAGTACCTTGTGTTGAGAAGATACTCTGTTTTAAAAACCCTGATTCTTATCTGTCTTCTTCTTTTGTTCTTTCTTAACAACTACTCTCACCACTCCATTGTCAGTTTCATCATCACTAACCTCCTTGATCTTTATTGTTGGTTCTTCAGCAGAAACCATCTTGATGCAAGGGATATCCTTGGTGATGGTTAAGGGAGAAGAAGAGGTGGGGAAATTGGGGCAGGCAGTGTTGATATGGCCAGGTTTCTGGCATCTTGTTATAAAATTGTGACATACTCCAGGGATACCCTGGATAACTCCAGAGTAGCTGGGGCTTGACTTTATCTTATGTAATATGCCCTTATGCTAGTACTGGATGCCCCAATTTACAGAGGGGTCAGAAACTATCGGAGGTCCAGAATAGGCCATAGAGCTTTTTCCAATGAAAGGTACAACATTGAGTTGTGAAGTAAGTCATGAGACTTAGTATAGAGTATAATGTCAAGTTGTAAAGCAGAAGAGGGTATAAGGGAATCATAATATTGTGTTATGGTTAATATTTAAACTGAAGTACAAGATACAGAGCTCCAGTACTCATATTTTAGAGAGGCAGATTATCTAAGGAGAAAATGGAGATATGAAAGGAGTTGTCTCATAAGCAAAGCAGGTGCCAATATATTCTGGATATGAATAAAGATGTTAGAGAAGACAATGTCAAATAATGTCAAACTGAAAACTAAATGATAACAAGGAAAAACATGTCATAAAGTGACAATTCAAGCACTAGAACCAGTTATGTGACATCACATGATTGTGCACAAGACACCCCTTTTTTGACTTAACCCTAGTCTGTGGTTCCAATTCTTTAAGAGTATTTATTATTCTTTTTCCCAGCAGTTATCATGTGACCATAAGTCACCTGACTAGGATCTTCACTGGATCTTTCTGGAAACTGCCCTTTTCTCTAATCTCCATGAATCTTATTTTAAATCTAGATCTGAATCTGAATCCTAGATATATCTGTGGCAGATCTATAGATTGGATCTCATCTGTGGCAGAGATCTCTATCCTCATGGTGCAAGCACTGCTGACCCTGCACTTCCATTCCATGGCTATGTTCTCTTCCATTCTTCCTTCATATCTGCATCTACTCTTTGCTGGCATTCTTTCATATCTGCTTTATGCTTTTCCCTTATTGATCATTTTATTTATAACCAGGTCTTAGGGTTCCCTAATTAGATAGTTTTTGTACTTAGTCAGCTTGGTCTGTGCACCAAGGTCCCCAATATATAAAAGATAAGGTAGGTAAGCTGGGATTTTCCAGTCTTGCTTACTTGAGTCTGATTTAGTTTTCTCTGGCTATGCTCCACTCTCTATAAGTGATCCAATAGTCCCTATTGGCTTAGGGGCTAGCTCTGGCTCTTACTCTCTTTCACTATGCCTAGTTAGAGCCACTAGCACAAAAGCCTATAGTCAGGATTAGAAGGCACTCTCCAAGGATTAGGGTTAGAAAGATCAATGTATCAGATAGTTGCATTTCAAAGCAGGGCAGAAAGAAACAGAATGTCATATCCCATGCCAACAGGTCAACTCTGCTATGTCTCCAGTGCAACTCCAGTTGCTTTTATACTTTAAGCTGCATGTTTTCTAGTTTCCTTTACCTCCATCTTTTCCTCCCTATGATTGTTTCCAACTACCTATGCTAACTCCATACTATTCCAATACAACTCTGTAGTTCCTCTGATTTCACTTCCTATTCCTGTTTTTTTCTGCCTTGCTTCTCTCTATCATCATTTAGTTTTAGTTTGACATTATTTGATGTTGTCTCCTCTGACATCTCCATTTGTATCCAGGATGCATTGGCACCTGCTTTGCTTATGAGACAACTCCTTTCATATCTCCATTCCCTTCTTAGATAATCTGCCTCTCTAAGGTATAAATACTGAAGCTCTGTATCTTGTACTTTAGTTTGAATATCAACCATAACATGACATTATAATCTCCTTAGACCCCCTCCTGCCTTACAACTTGATGTTGTACCCTACACTAAGTTTCATGACTTACTCCACAACTTAACATCATATGTTCTGTTGGGAAAAGCCCTATGGCCTATCCCAGATCTCTGATAGTTTCTGACCTCTCTGTAAATCAGGGCACCTAGTACTAGCATAAGGGTGTACCACATAAGGTAAAGCCAAGCCCCATCCACTCTGGAGTATATTGCAATTTTATAACAGTATATTCAAACTCCCACTTGTGCTGATACTGCTATCATGTCTATCTGTGTAACTAGAGCTTGCTCTCATGCTGTCCTTGATCAATTCAAGAGTTTCTCTGTCTACCATGCCCCAGGCTTGGCCTCATAGGCTCCTGCTCCCTTCCACTCTTCCATATCTAGTGCTTCAGTTGATGAAGCCTCTGATGATTTCAAGGTTTCCCAACCTCCCCACACCCCTGACAACCATGGTGTCCAGCCAGGAGTACCAGATGTTACGAAGTGACACTCCAGCACTAGAACCAGTCATGTGACATCACATGATCATGCACAAGACACCCCATTTTAAGCTTAACTCTAATTTGTGGTCTGTTTTCTTTAAGAGTATTTATTATTTCTTTCCCTCAGCAGTGGTCATGTGACCATAAGTCACCTGACAAGGATCTTCCTGGGAACTGCCCTCCATCTTATCTCCATGGATCTCATCTGATCTGGATCTGGATCTGGACCCTAGATGCATCTGTGGCAGATCTACAGATTGGATCTCATATGTGGCAGAGATCTCCATCCTCATGGTGCAAGCACCTCTGACCCTGCATTCTATTCATAGATTACTTCTCTTCCATTTTCCCACATCCACATGGTATTCTGCCATACTCTTAATCTCTGCCCCATGCTTTTCCCTTATTGTTCCTTATCTATTAACCCAGGGTCTAGGGCATTCCCTGATTAGGTAGCACATGTACTTAGTCAGCATGATCTGTGTGCAGGATCCTCTAATATATAAAGGCAAGGGTAGGCAAGCTGGGATTCCCCAGTCTTGCTCACTTAAGTCTTGGTCTTGATTCAGTTCTACTGGCATAGGCATTAGTCTATTGCCTCTTTGACTCTCAGCCTTATCAGCACTCACTTACAAGTGCCTTGGCTCTCACTTTCATCTCACCATGCCTAGTTCCTGGCCACTAGCACAAAAGCCAGATAGCAAGATTAGGAAGGTACTCCCCAAGAGTTAGGGTTAGAAAGGTCAATGCATCAAGAGTTGTGTTTCATCAGATGAACCTGGAGATGACCCCTCCAACAGATATTCTGATATTCCAGAGGATAACCCCAAACCTTTTCCAGATGTCATATTCTGGACCTCTGACCCAAATTCCAACCCCATTTCAACCCAGCTTACAATTGGTCTTCAAACCTAGTAAGCTACTCTAGCCCTCTGACTCCCCTCCAGGCAACTCTAGCCCTCTGTCACCATTCCAGTCTTCTCTAGCTATGCATGTACACTTCCCACCCCTCAGCATTATATGCTCCCCTGGGCTTCCACTTCCACTCTGCTCCATTCCACTTCCAGTCTATCTCTGCTCCGGTTAAGTACTACCCTAGTTTCCCTTTATTATCTCTGGACCATCCCAGTATAACTCCATTACCATTCCTGGTCTCAGTTACCATTACCATCATTGTTACTATTTCTGTTCTGTTCCTGTTCCTTGCTTTCCCCTATTTCATCCTGTTATCCTTCAGTTTCAGTCTGACATGATTGAACATTGTCTTCCCTGACATCTCCATTTATTTCCTAGATATCTAGACATCTGCTTCACTTCTGAGTTTGCACTTGTCTCACTTTGTTATACTTCTAGATAGTTCTGCCTCACTGAGGTATAAGTACTGTAGTTTTGTATCTTGTACCTCAGTACAAATATCAACAAAAACAACAGAAACACCCTCTTGTTGTCATCCTTACTCTGCTTGAGCCCTTGGGCTCACTCTGACCCTCCAGGTTACTCCAGAGTACCTCCAAGGCTATGCAATATTCTTGAAGGAGTTGCAAGGCCTCACCCCCATGACTAGGCTTGACTCTCCTTGTCCTGCCTGTCCCTCCTGTTGAGCATAAAGACAGCCTTCTTATCCACCTCTAACATTTATGTAAATTGGAACACCAGAAAGTGCAAGGGTGCACCACATAAGGTGAAGCTGAGTTCTGTTTGACCATTGAAACCCTTCCTAGATTTCCCAGGAGCCCTCTGGAGTTCTGACCTTCCTTCAGCATCAAGGGTTTCATTCAAAAAGGAACTGGTTAAAAGTATATGCATCTTGGTATAGGTTTTAACAGTCTCTTTTTTAGTGGAATGAAAGTTTTAACACCAGACCTGGAACCTATTCCCATTTATTATGATACTATCACCAATCTTGCTAGTGCCATTTGTGGATTAGCTCACTCTTTCTGTTGTATCCCTGAAACATTGCAATATACTAAAGTACATGAACCAGACCAGTTTGATGGAACTGATCCCCAGAAGCTCTGCATTTTTCTGGTGCAATGCAAATTAAACTTCCAGGATTGTCCCAAAGCCTTTTCCAATGACTGAGCCAAGGTCACTTATGCTCAGTCCTACCTTAAGGGCATGGCATTGAAATGGTTCAAGCCTGACCTTCTTCTTACTGAAGACCCTGACTTCTGCCCCTTGTGGATGGACAATTATAAGGAGTTTGTTCAGGAACTCTGGATCAATTTCAGACCCCATGACCCAGTTGGAGATGCAGAGCACCAGCTAGATCAGTTGACTATGAAGGATGGTTAATAAATCAACAAATATGTAGTTGAGTTTAACAGAATTGCATTTCAAGTCTGGGGTTACAGAGAAGGTGCCCTTCATTACTACTTCTATAATGGTCTCCCAGACCATATTAAAGATGACCTTTCCAATGTTGGCAAGCCCCTGATACTCATTGAGCTGTGCCAGCTGGCTCAGACCATTGATGCTTGTTACTGGGAGTGCAAATCCAAAATCAGCCAACAAGTAAAGTTGTCTCACCTATCCAAATCATCTAATAAACCCTCCATACCCTCTGCTTCAACCACCAGCCCTAATGAATCAAAGAACAAATCAGCTAGTTCCTCCAGCTTCTCCAAGTTATCTGTTCTCCAGAAGCAGGACTTATCATCCAAGCTTGGTAAGGATAGAAAGCTCACTACTAAAGAATACAAGCATCAACTGGAGAATCACCTCTGTTTGTTCTGTGGTATTGTGGGACATATAGCAAAGAACTGCCCCAAGTCTTCCTTCAAGGCAGCCAAAGCACACATTACCAAAACCTCTGCTTCAGAAATCAAACTGGAGGCTTCTGTCTCAGAGACAAAAAAATAGTCCGTAGCCTCCATGACTCTGCATGGGCTGGAGGTTAGACTTAACATGTCCATTCTTTTAGATAATGCTTCATTTATGCCTCTTGTTACCCTTGTTTCACATGAAATTCCTTCATTTTCCACCCTAATTGACTTAGGTTCTTCAGATTGCTTCATAGACACCAAGTTAGTCAGTATCTATAATCTCCTGACTTATTCTATTTTTCTGTTGCAGCTCCAACTTTTTGATGGCTCTTCCAATTCTATGATTATAAATGTCATTGATCTTTCTGTTTGTTTTGAAACCAGTGATATTACTCTGATGATATTTTATGTTACTTCATTGGATGGATCTAGTTCTCTTATTCTAGGACACAACTGGCTTGCCTGCTACAATCTGTTGATTGATTGGGTATCAAGTCATATTTTATTCTGATTATCTGAATCAAACATGCCAATACCCCTGAGCTCACCTCCACAGCTTCCAGTTTCTCTGCCCCAAGCTAACTCTAAACCCAATTTACTGTGTTTCCCTAATCCCAAACCTCTGTTGATTGAGCTACTCAGCTTATAAGCATTCATACATGCCTGTAGCTGTTATGAACATAACATTCAGATGCACAAGAGTCACATGACAAGCACATGACTGTGAGACTTTATTGCCAAACAAGGATAAACCCTAGGATATGGTTAAGTTGTTATTCAGAGTTTCCCCTTGAGTTTGGGCATAGCTTATGGTTAAATCTAGAATCTCAGATAATAGATGCATCTCCCAATTGGATCTCCAATGAATCTGGATCTCAATCTAGATGAGGGTCAGATCTGATCTGTGGCAGATCTCTAGATGGGATCTCCTCAGCCTCATGGTAGAGGGCATGGTTTAATCTCCACTCACCCTAGATCCTTTCTTCCATTCTACATAGCCTCTCCATTCTACACCCCTTATCCACATGGCCCATTGGTCATATTCTCAGTAAGCATGCCCTATGCCCTATTACTATATTTAGTCTTTCCCTATACCCTGGAGGTGGTCTGTGTGCACTTAGACCTAGTATAAATAGTTGAGTAGTTCCTTGGTTTTGGCTCCCCAGCTTTAACCACTTGTTTATCTTGTACATCATCTAGTGCCCTTCAATACAAGGCATTACCTTCTAACTTGTGCTATGACTCCTCAGGCCTTGCTACCCTGAGCCCATCATACTGCTCTTTACTCTATTCCAACTGAATTCAACAATGAAACTAATACACCCTCTCAAGGCAGACCATTTAGGGTTAGGACAGGTCATTCAGAGATTGACACCATAACAGTAGCCTTGATGGCTTAGTCCTGTTCTCTCTGCAACTCTGATCCCTGGAGAGTCATCTCCATTCTGCTTCCATTGCCCCTCCAGGTGACCTTTCTGGTGTTTCTCAGGAATACCATGACTTTGCTGATGTGTTTAGCAAAAGCAAGGCATCTACTCTTGCCCTCCACTGCAGGTTTGACCTGAAGATCGATTTGGAAGAAGGCACCTCACCACCTGTTGGCACCACCTATTCTCTGTCACCCTCTGAGCTTGAAGCACTCAGGACTTTCCTAGATGAACATCTAGCTACTGGTTTCATCTGACCCTCTGCATCTACTCATGTTGCCCCTGTCCTCTTCATTTGGAAGAAGGACATATCTCTCTGGTTGTGTGTAGATTTCCGAGGACTCAATAAGATCACAAAGAAAGACTGCTACCCCCTTCCATGCATCTCCAATCTCCTTGACACTCTGAGCTGCACAACTATCTATATTAAACTTGACCTTAGACATGCTTTTCATTTAGTTTGCATTGCTGAGGGCAACAAGTGGAAAACCTCCTTTTGTGTGTGCTATGGCTCATACAAGTGGCTTGTCATGCCATTTGGGCTCACCAATGCCCCTGTGGCTTTCCAGCAGTTCATTAATTCTATCTTCACTGATTTTCTTGATGTTTTGATAATCATTTATTTGAATAATATTCTAATTTTCTCCACTGACTGGACATTTCATACCAAGCATGTCCAAGAAGTCCTCCACCACCTCCAGAAACATGGCCTCTTTACCAAACCTGAGAAATGCGAATTTTATACTGATTTCACTGAGTATCTTGGGTACCAACTCTCCCCTTCAGGGCTTACTATGTCCCCTGAAAAGGTTCAATTCATCCTGGATTGGCCCGAGCCTTGCAAAGTTTGAGATATTCAGTCTTTCCTCAGTTTTGCTAATTTCTACTGCCACTTCATCCAGGGCTACTCTGACATTGTCATTTCTCTAACTCACCTCACCTGCAAGTCTGCTTGTTGGGATTTCAACACTTCTTGTTGTGCTGCTTTCCAGTGCCTCAAGGCTGCTTTTACTTCTGCTTCTATTCTAACCCATTGAGTTCCCAATGCTCCTCTTATTATTGAAACTGATGCCTTAGACTATGCAATCACCAGAATCCTCTCACTCCAGTGCCTGGACAATGAGATCCACCCTGTTGCTTTCTATTCACATATACTCACTGCACCAGAACTCAACTATGACACCCATAATAAGGAGCTCCTTGCTATTTTCACTGCATTCAAGACCTGGTATCATTACCTCAAAGGTTCCAGTTCTCCAGTGGATGTCATCATTGATTACAAGAACCTGGAATATTTTGCTATGTCTAAGCTTCTGACCCACTGGCAAGCCTGGTGGTCAATTTTTCTCTCTCAGTTTCATCTGATCTTCTGTTTTCACCCTGGTTGTTTAGGTGCTAAACCTGATGCTTTAACTAGATGATGGAACATCTATCCCAGAGAGGGGAATAGCAACTATGCCCTCATCAATCCACATAACTTCTGGCCTGTGTTCATGCAGGAGCAACTTGCTGTATCCCTTCAGGCTTTCTCCCTAGTGTCTCTGGTATTCTGGTCCACATCCCTCTTCAACATTGAAACCCTCCATTATGACATCCTCTCAGCACTCTCTTCTGATTCCACTGCCTCTACCCACTTGTCTAGCACCCTCTTGTCCAACTCTCATTGATCTAGAGACCCAGAAGGCTTCTTGCATCTGGACAACTGCATCTATGTCCCTGATGCCTCCAATATCTGCCTCTGGGTTCTCCACTACAAGCACAACCATCCCTTATCTGGACACTTTGATCAGAATTGGACACTGGAGCTTATTCACCAAGAATAAACCTGGCCTGGCATTTAAGTGTTCATCAAGAAGTATGTTTCTTCATGTACAGCTTGTGTCCATGCCAAGATACTCTGTTACAAACCCTATGGTTTCCTCAAGCAGCTCCCTATTCCAGAAAAGCTATGGAATTCCATCTCTATGGATTTCATTGAATAGCTCCCAGCTTCTTCCAGTTACTCCACCATTCTTGTTGTTGTAGATTGTCTATTGAAGCAGTGTGCCTTCATCCCTACAGATAACAAGGTGACCTCCCTAGAGCTTGCTAAACTCTTCTTACTTCATGTTTTCTCCAAATATGGAGTTTCCTCCCACATTATCTCTGATCAAGGTTTTGAGTTCATTTCCCATTTCTTCTGTTTCCTGGGTCAAGCCCTCAATATCTGCCTCCACTTCACCTCCAGGTATCATCTGGAGGGTAACAGTCAAATTGAGCAAATGAACCAAACCCTGGAGCAGTATCTACATGTTTATTGCAACTATCAGCAGGACAACTGGTCTGAACTCCTGCTTCTCGTGGAGTTTGCTTATAACAATGCCCCTAATGCTACCACAGGTGTTTCCCCTTTCTTCACTAACAAGAGCTACCATCCAAACATCTTCATGCACCTGGAATACAATCTCACCTGTAACTGAGCTTGAGAATATGCCATTGACCTCAACTTCCTCCATGCCTCCCTTTGTAAAGAAATAGCAGCTGCTGAAGTCAGATACCAAGGACCTGCAAATGCCCAATAATCTCTGGCACTGGACTTTAAAGTAGGTAACTGTCACATCCCATGTCAATGGGTCAACTTTGCTATGTTTCTGATGCAACTCTGGTTGCTTTTATGCTTTAAGCTGCATGTTTCCTAGTTCCCTTTACCTCCATCTTTTCCTACCTAATGATTGATTACAACTTTACCTATGCTAACTCTGTACCATTCCAATACAACTCTGTTGTTTCTCTGATCTCACTTTCTGTTCCTGTTCCTTTGTGCCATGCTTCTCCCTGTCATTACTTAGTTTCAGTTTGACATTATTCAATGTTGTCTTGTCTAACTCCTGCCTCATGACTTGACATCATACCCTACCCTAAAGTCCCTTAACTTACTCCATGACTTGATGTTGTGCCTCTTGTTGGGAAAAAGCCCTATGGCCAATTCTGGACCTTCAATAGTTTTTGACCCCTCCATAAATCAGGGAACTCAGTACTAGCATATGGGCACACCACATAAGGTGAAGCCAAGCCCTGTCCACTCCGGAGTTATCCGGAGTATTCCCAGAGTATGTTGAAGCCATTATAACAGATAGATGTCCTATCATCTAGTTAAAGCATCAGGTTTAGCATCTAAATGACCAGGGCAAAAACAGATAATCAGATTAAACTGAGAGAGAAACTCTGACCACTGGGCTTGCTGGTGGGTCAGAAGTTTAGATGTAGTGAAATATTCCAGGTTCTTGTGATTAGTGACAACATCCACCAAAGAACCAGAACCTTTGAGATATTGACACCAGGTCTTGAATGCAGTGAAAATAGCAAGAAGCTCCTTATCATGAGTATCATAGTTGAGTTCTGGCACAATGAGCATATGTGAATAGAAAGCAACAGGGTAGACCTCATTATTCAGGCACTAGAGTGAGAGAATTCTGGCAATTGTGTAGTCAGAGGCATCAGTCTCAATGATGAGAGGAGCATTGGAGACCCAATGGGTTAGAATAGAAGCAGAAGTAAAAGCAGCCTTGAGGCACTGGAAAGTAGCATGACAAAAAGTATTGAAATCCCAACAAGCAGACTTGCAGGTAAGGCAAGTCAGGGGAACAACAATGTCAGAGTAGCCCTAGATGAAGCAGCAATAGAAGTTAGCAAAACCAATAAAGGACTGGATATTCTGAATCTTGAGAGGCTTGGGCCAATCCAGGATGGATTGAACCTTTTCAGGGGACATAGTAAGCCCTGAAGGAGAGAGCAGGTACCCAAGATACTTAGTGGAATTGGTATAGAATTTGCATTTCTTGGATTTGGCAAAGAGGATGTGCTTCTGGAGGCAGCAGAGAACTTCTCAGACATGCTCAGTATGAGATGGCTGATTAGCAGAGAAAATTAGGATATTATTCAAATAAACAATTACCAAAACATCATAAAGATTGGTAAAGATAAAATTGATGAACTGCTGGAAAGCTGCAGGGGCATTGGTAAGCCCAAATAGCATGACAAGCCACTCATAGGAGCCATAGTGCATATAAAAGGAGGTTTTTCACTCATCACCCTCAGCAATGTAAACTAAATGGTAAGCATGTCTAAGATCAAGTCTGGTATAGATGGTTGCACAGCTCAGAGCATCAAGGAGATCAGAGATGTATGGAAGAGAGTAGTGGTCTTTCTTTGTGATTTTGTTGAGTTCTTGGAAATCTACACACAACCAGAGGAATCCATCCTTTTTCCAGATGAAGAGGACAGGAATAGTGTGAGCAGATGCGGAGGGTTGGATGAAACTGGTAGCAAGATGTTCATCTAGGAAAGTCCTGAGTACTTCAAGCTCAGAGGGTGACAGGGAATAGGTGGTGCCAACAGGTGGTGAGGTGCCTTCTTCCAAATCGATCTTCAGGTCAAACTTGCAGTGGAGGGCAAGAGTAGATGCCTTGCTTTTGCTAAACACATCAGCAAAGTCATGGTATTCCTGAGAAACACCAGAAAGGTCACCTGGAGGGGCAATGGAAGCAGAATGGAGATGACTCTCCAGGGATCAGAGCTGCAGATAGAATGGGACTGAGCCATCAAGGCTACAGGTATATGTGAATGCTGATGAGCTGAGTAGCTCAATTGACAGAGGTTTGGGGTCAGGGGAACATGGTAAATCAGATTCGGAGTTAGCTTGGGTTGAAGAAACCAGAGGCTGTGGAGGTGAGCTTGGGAGTATTGGCATGTTTGGTTTGGATGATTGGAATGAGATACAACTTGATATCCAGTCAATCAATGGATTGTAGTGGGCAAGCCAGTTATGTCCTAGAACAAGAGAACTAGATCCATTCAATGGAGTAACATAGAAAGTCATTGGAGTGATATCACTGGTTTCAAGACAAACAAAAAGATCAATGGCATTTATAATCATAGAATTGGAAGAGCCATCAAAAAGGTGGAGCTGCAACAGAGGAACAGAATAAGTCAGAAGATTGTAAGTACTGACTAACTTGGTGTCTATAAAGCAATCTGAAGAATCAGAGTCAATTAGGGCTGAAAATGGAGGAATTTCTTGTGAAACAAGGGTGACAAGAGACATAAGTGAAACATCATCTAAAAGAACACATGTGTTAAGTCTAACCTCCAGTAAAACATGAGAAGGATCAATGCAACCTCCAGCTTGTATGGAGTCACAGAGGCTGTGGACTATTTTTTTGCCTCTGAGACAGCAGCCTCTGGTTTGGTTTTTGGAGCAGAGGTTTTGGCAGCATGAGCTTTGGCTGCCTTGGAGGAAGACTTGGGGCAGTCCTTTGCTATATGCTCTGTGATACCACAGAACAAACAGAGGTAATTCTCCAGTTGACACTTGCATTCTTCAGTAGTGAGCTTACTATCCTTACCAAGCTTGGATGATAAGTCCTATTTCTGGGGAATGGATGACTTGAAGGAGCCGAAGGAAGTAGCTGACTTATTCCTTGATTCATTAGGGCTGGAGGTCAAAGTGGAGGATATGGCAGGTTTATCAGAGGACTTGGACAAATGAGATAACTTCCCTTGTTGGCTGATTTCAGATTTGCACTCCCAGTAACAAGCATCAATGGTCTGAGCCAGCTGGCACAGCTCAATGAGTGTTAGCAGCTTGCCAATGTGGGAAAGGTCATCTTTGATATGGTCTGGAAGATTATTATAGAAATAGTGGCAGAGGGCACCTTCTCCATAACCCTGGACTTGAGATGCAATTCTGTTAAACTCAACTACATATTTGTTGATTTGTTGACTATTCTTCATAGTCAACTGGTCTAGCTGGTGCTCTGCATCTCCAACCAGGTCATGGGGTCTGAAGTTGATCTGGAGTTCCTAAATGAACTCCTTATAATTGTCCATCCACAGGGAGTGGAAGTCAGAGTCTTCAGTAAGAAGGAGGTCAGGCTCAAACCATTCCAATGCCATGCCCTTAAGGTAGGACTGAGCATAAGTGACCTTGGCTTGGTCATTGGCAAAGGCTTTGGGACAATCCTGGAAATTTAATTTGCATTGCATCAGAAAAATGCGGAGCTTCTGAGGATCAGTTTCATCAAACTGGTCTGGTTTCCATACTTTGGTATGCTGCAATGTTTCAGGGGTATGATGGGAAGAGCAAGCTAATCCACAAATGATGCTAGCAAGATCAGTAATAGTGTCATGGTGAATGGGAATAGGTTCTGGATCTGGAAAAGGTTCTGGGTCATCCTCCAGAATATCAGAATACTCATTGGAGGGGTCATCTCTGGGTTCATCTGGTACTCCTGGCTGGGCACCATGGTTGTCAGGGGTATGGGGAGGTTGAGAAACCTTGGAACTATCAGGGGCTTCATCAACTGGAGCACTAGATATGGACAAGTAAGAGGAAGCAGGAGCCTGTGAGGCTGAGCCTGGTATACAGTGAGCAGAGAAACTCTTGAACTGATCTAGGATAGTGCGAGTGTCACATTCCATGCCAATGGATCAACTCCACTATGTCTCTGGTGCAACTCCAGTTGCTTTCACACTTTAAGCTGCATGTTTTCTAGTTTCCTTTACCTCTGTCTTTTTCTACCTAATGATTGATTATAACTTTACCTATGCTAACTCCATACCATTCCAATACAACTCTGTTGTTCCTCTGACCTCACTTTCTGTTCCTGTTTCTTTGTGCCATGCTTTTCCCTGTTATCACTTAGTTTCAGTTTAACATTATTCAACATTGTCTCCTCTGACATCTCCATTCATATCCAGGATACATTGGCACCTGCTTCACTTATGAGACAACTCCTTTCATATCTCCATTCCCTCCTTAGATAATTTGCCTCCCTGAGGTATAAGTACTGTAGTTCTGTATCTTGTACTTCAGTTTGAATATTGACCATAACATGATGTCACAATCCTCTCAGACCTCTCCTGCCTCATGACTTGACTTCATACCCTACCCTAAGTCCCCCAACTTACTCCACAACTTGATGTTGTACCTCTTGTTGGGAAAAGCCCTACAGCCTATCCTGAACCTCCAATAGTCTCCAACCTCTCTGTAAATTGGGGCACTCAGTACCAGTATAAGGGCACACCATATAAGATAAAGCCAAGCCCTGTCCACTCCAGAGTTATCTGGAGTATCCCAGAGTACATCACAACGTTTATAACAGTGAGAGTAAGCTCTGGTTACATGGATAGACATGATAGCAGTACCAACACAAGGGGGAGTTTGAATATACTGTTATAACATTGCAATGTACTCTGGGGATACTCTGGATAACTCTGGAGTGGACAGGGCTTGGCTTCACCTTATGTGGTGCACCCTTATGCTGGTATCAAGTGCCCCAATTTATGAAGGGGTTGGAGACTATCAGAGGTTCAGAATAGGCTGTAGGGCTTTTTCCAACAAGAGGTATGATGTCAAGTCATGGAGTAAGTCGAGGGACTTAGGGTAGGGTATGATGTCAAGTCATGAGGCAGGAGGGGTCTGAGGGAATTATAATATCATGTTATGGTTGATATTCAAACTGAAGTAGAAGATACAGAGCTACAGTACTTATATCTCAGGGAGGCAGATTATCTAAGGAGAGAATGGAGATATGAAAGGAGTTGTTTTATAAGTGAAGCAGGTGCCAATGCATCCTGGATATGAATGGAGATGTCAGAGAAGACAATGTTGAATAATGTCAAACTGAAACTAAGTGATGACAGGGAGAAGTGTGGCACAAAGAAACAGGAACAGGAAGTGAGGTCAGAGGAACTACAGAGTTGTATCAGAATAGTACAGAGTTAGCATAGGTAAAGTTGAAACCAATTATTAGGTGGAAAAGATAAAGGTAAAGAGAACTAGGAAATATGCAGCTGAAAGCAACCAGAGTTGCACCAGAGACATAGTGGAGTTGAACCATTGGCATGGGATGTGACAACAGGCAAGACAAGGAAAGTCAAGCCTAGTTATGAGGGTGGGTCATTACAATTCCTTTGAGGATATTACTCAGTCCAAAGATACTCCAGAGTAACCTGGAGGGTCAGAGTGAGCCTAAGGGCTTGGACAGAGTGAGAACAATGACAAGGGGGTGTTTATGTCAATATTTGTACTAAGATATGAGATACAGAACTATAGTACTTATATCTCAGAGAGGCAGAACTATCTAAGAGTGTAGTGAAGTAAGACAGGTGCAAACTCACAAGTAAAGCAGATGTCTAAATATCTAAGAAATGAATGGAAATGTCAGAGGAGACAATGTTCAATTATGTTAGACTGAAACTGAAAAATAACAGGAAGAAGCAAGAAGAAACAGGAACAGAAACAGAAATGGGAACAGTGACAGTAACTGAAAGTAGAACTAGTAATGGAGTTATATTGGAGTGGTCTGGATAGGCAAAGTGAAACTAAGGTAGTACTTGACTGGAACAGAGATAGAACTAGAAATGGAATAGAGCAGAGCAGAAGTGAAGACTAGGGGAGCTGTTATATCCCATTCCTCCAACCCAATTCTGACCCCATTCCAACCTGGCTTATAACTGGTCCTTATGCCCAGTAAGCTACTCTAGCCCTCTGACTCCTCTCCAGGCAACTCCAGCCCTCTATTACCATTTTAGTCCATCTCAGCTACACATGTATGCTTTTCACCCCTTAGCATTATATGCTCTTCCAGGCCTCTGCTCCCACTCTGCCCTATTCCATTTTCAGTTCTATTTCAGTTCCAGTTATGTACTACCTTAGTTCAATTTCATTATCTTCGAACCATTCTGGTATAACTCCATCACCATTCCCACTCTTAGTTACTGTTACTGTTATGTTTTCCTCTTGTCTTGTCTCTTTCTCTTTTCTTCCATTGTAGCTTCTGCTCTTCATGCATCTTGGGTGCTTTCTTGTTCACTTTATACAATAGATTCTGCTCTTCTCACATTCTAGCCTTGTCTAGACTGCTCTCTTGTTACACCCTTTGCCCAGGTCTTCTATCTCTTAAATCAGCTAACTCATAATCATTCCATCTCTTTCCATCCATTTTCACATGGATACCTTACTTATCATTCATCAGTGTGATTACTCATTCCATCTTAACTTTAACCTTACTAGCTATACTATAAAGTAGCATACTTCCTGTCCTCTCTTTCCTCATGCTACTTCTATCTTGTGATCACCTCACAGTCCTTGCATCTCCACTAGTCCTTGTACCTACATACTTGAAATCCACTATCTTGTGTCCTGGCACTTAACCAGAGGATCATCAGTGTCTGATCTTGGCATACCCCTGGGAGTGTAGCTGGTACCACTAAGGCACAACACTTCATTTGTCACCTTCCACTCATCTTGAAGCTTACCTTCAGTTTGCTTCTTCCATTTCACCCACAGCAAGGTCTACACTTGTCCCTACCCAGGCCAAGCATAACAAAAGAAGTAGCATATTCTACTTGCAGCTATCATTGCTATAGTTCACTCCCACCATTCCACCCAAACAACCCTCACTGTTCAATTCCCTCTGGGGTGAGCCTTGTGCCTCTACCTCAGACCCTCTCAAGTCCACTTTAGAATCCAAGAACCCCTCTTCTCCAGATCACCCTTCCACACCAGAAGATGTGCTTGTGGACATCCTTGTCCCCTCCCAAGAAGAAGTACAAGAAGACCATGACCTTGCTCATGAACTCTCTTCTTCCTTGCAGATTCCTTAAGCCCAGACACCACCATCCTCTACTTCTATTTGACACTGATCTGTGTTCACCCTTCCCTGACCCTCTCCATCCATAGTCATATCTGGCTCCTTCACCTCTACCACCAAGCCTATGGAACTTTGTCTCGGTGCCCCTGAGCACTTTGATGGCGATTGATCCAAGGCTAAGAACTGGCTGGACATAGTCCAGTTCTACCTCTTCATTAACAGTGCAGTCTACAACTCTGACAAGAAGAAGATTGCTTTTGCCCTTTCATTCATGACTAAAGGGCCAGCACTGTTGTGGGCTGCAATGTACTGAAATAAATGTATTTCCAGGACAACCATCATTATAGGAAAGTTTTCCCATTTCACCTCCATGTTCCTGAAAGTTTTCCAACAACAGGACATGATCAATGCTGCCATTCATTGGTTGGCAAACACACAGATGAAGCAGGGAAAGAAAGGTGAATAGATGCCTTCCCTTGCTGAATACACCACTGAGTTCCAGAACTGTGTCATTACTGCTAAAATCACTGACAACAACATTCTTATCAGCTACTTTGAAACAGGACTCATGTCCTACCTATGCCATCATATTCACAACCTGGATACAATTCCTTCTACTATTACTGAGTGGTACACCAAAGCCACTTACTTTCAAGGAACTATGGAGCATGCCCACTCTATAGAACAATGATGAAAGAATCCTTGCATGTTTACCTAGACTCCCATACCCTTCTCCACTATGTCCAAACTGGAGAAAGATCTGAATGCCATGGATGTTGATGCCATAAAGAAAAGCTGCCTAACCAAAGCAGGTAGGGCCTTCTGCATCAAGAACCAACTTTGTTTTAGATGTTGGAAACCTGGTCATATCAACTCAGCCTGCCCCAATTTCCCTGCTTCTTCTCCCTCTTCCTCTATCACCACCATCAAGGAAATCCCTTGTGTTAAGATGGTCTCTGCTGAAGAACCAATGATGAAGATAGAGGAGGTTAGTGATGATGAATCCAATGATGGGGTGACAAGAGTAGTGGTAATGAAAGAATGAAAGAAAAAGACAGAAAAGCAGGGTTTTTAAAATGGAGTATCTTCTCTATGCAAGGTACTCCCTTCTTCTCTTGTGCACCTGTACTTGTATCCGCTTCCAAGAAATCCATGAAAATTGTGATTCAAGTTTCCTTCCCCTTTCATGTCAAGAAAGTCATAGCTACTCATGCTTTTGTCAATAGCAGAGCACAGATCAACTGCATTGACTGGGACTTTGTCAAAAAGAACCAGTTTCCCACTAAGAAACTTGATGAACTGATCATTATTTGGAATGTCAACCACTCCAAGAACAAAAAGGGCAAGATTACCCAAACTTGTGACCTTCTCCTCCACCTTAAGCAATCCATTCTCCCAGTCTCCTGCTATGTCATCACATGCAGAAAGGAGAACATTATTCTAGGATATCCATGGCTCTGGGCCACAAACCCCACTATTGACTGGATGGCAAACACACTCACCATTCCAGACCCCCCTTCTGATGACTTCACCTACTGTGTCAACTCTGTCTATAAACCTCAGTTTGATGGACTTCTTGAAGACATCATCATTCCACATGATGAACTCCTGGTCTGCTACCTGAACTATGTCACCCCAGAGCAGTCAATCAACAACTTGCTCTATGACCACCACTCTAGCAGGATTTTAGATCACTACTCCTCTTATCTCCCCAAGATCACCATCACTTAGCTCACTACATCCACCAAGCTCACCATCAAGGCTGAAAAGGCCAAACCTAAGATGACCCTTTCCCCCAAATACTCTCAGTTCTTGTCAGTATTCTCTGACACTCTGAAAACCCTTGACCATCTTCCACCCTCTTGCCCTTATAATCATGAGATCAATCTGGAGGACACATTTGTCCCTAAGATAGGTAAGGTTTACCCCTTATCCTCCTTCAAGTGACAGGCCACAGAAGCATTCCTTGAAGAGAACCTTCAGACTGGGAAGATCCATTCTTCCAAATCCCCTCAAGCATTATCCTTCTTTTTCATTAAGAAGAAAGATGGCAAACTTCATTCCTGCCAGGATTACAGGTATCTCAATGAGCATACTGTTTGAGATGCCTATCCTCTCCCCCTCATTTCTGACCTCATCAACAAGCTCCATAATGCTCAGCTTTTCACTAAGTTTGATGTCTGATGGGGCTATAACAACATCCATATTTGTGATGGACATCAATGGAAAGCTGCTTTCATTACACATAAAGGGCTCTTCAAACCCATGGGAATGTTCTTCAGTTTGGATAACTCACCTACTACTTTCCAGTGTTTCATGAACAATTTGTTCCAAGATATGAAACTAAAGGATGGCTTGTCATCTACATGAATGACCTCCTTATCTCCTCTCCTAATGCCAACATTCATCAGGAATGTACCTCCCATGTTCTCCAATGGATGACTGAACTCAATCTTCACCTCAAATTGGAGAAATGCACCTTCGCCACTTCCCAGGTCAAATACCTAGAAATGATTGTTTATCCTGGTGAACTTGCCATGGACCCCATTAAACTCACTGGTATTTCCCAGTGGCTGTCACATCCCATGCCAATGGGTCAACTTTGCTTTGTTCCAATACAACTCCAGGTATTCTTATGCTTTAAGCTGCATGTTTCCTAGTTCCTCTTACCTCTGTTGTCTCCTACCTCATGATTGACTACAACTTTACCTATACTAACTCCATACCATTCTGATACAACTCCATTGTTCCTTCGACCTTGCTTGTGTTACAAACGCTATTGTGCAGTCACCTGACAAGCATGTGACCGTGGGACTTCATTGCCAAACAAGGACAAACCCTAGGTTATGGTTAAGCACTCTTATTTAATATTCTATTCGCATGGTTGGGGTTACACTTATGGTTGGATCTAGTATCTCAGATGATAGATGCATCTCCCGATCGGATTTCCGATGAATCTGATCTCGATCCAGAAGAGGGTCAGATCTGATCATGGCAGATCTCTAGATGGGATCTCCTCGGCCTCATGGTTGAGGATATGGTTTGATCTCCGTTGACCCTGACTTCTATTTATATTTAGTTCCTTCCCTTCCATTCTCCCACCTCCTCATGTTGATACATCCCCCTTCCGCATGGCCCGTTTGGTCATACTCTCAGTAAGCACGCCCTATGCCCAATTACCATATTTAGAGATTCCCTGTGCCCTGGACTTGGTCAGTGTGCATCTGGGATACGTATATATAGTAGTGCAGTATTGTCTCAAGACCCTCAGTCTTGAGCACTTGTATCATACCTTGTATCATTGAAGGGTAATCAAGTGGCTACTCTGGATCTCCTGGCTTGTCACTCTCTAATATTGCTGTCATTCCTTATTCATCATCATCAACCATAGCATCAAGCCAGCCCCCACTTTAGGGTTAGGATCAGAAAGCCTTATCATAACCGAAGAGTCACTGGTCCGAACATCAGGACAGAGTCACAGTCTTAGTTGAGAAGAGCCGAATGTAACAGCTTGCTGTTCCTGTTTCTTTGTGCCACATTTCTCCCTGTCATCACTTAGTTTCAGTTTGACATTATTCGATATTGTCTTCTCTGACATCTCCATTTATATCCAGGATGTATTGGCACCTGCTTTGCTTATGAGACAACTCCTTTCATATCTCTGTTCCCTCCTTAGATAATCTGTCTCCCTAAGGTATATAAGCACTGGAGTTTGGTATCTTGGACTCCAGTTGGAATATCAACCATAATACGATGCTATGATTCCCCCAGACCCCTTCAGCCTCACAACTTGATGTCGTACCCTACCCTGAAGTCCCTCAACTTATTCCATGGCTTGACATTGTACCTCTTATTGGGAAAAGCCCTCTGGCCAATCCCGACCCTCTGTGTTTCCGACCCCTCCACAAATCAGAGCACTTGGTACTGGCATAAGGGCGCACCACATAAGGTGAAGCCAAGCCCTGTCCGCTCCGGAGTTATCTGGAGTACCCCCAGATATGTCGAAACATTTATAACAGTGGCCCACTCCTTCCAAAGTCAAGGATGTTTGCTCTTTCCTTGGCTTTGCTAACTTCTACAGGTGATTTATTTCCAACTACTCCACTATCACCTATCCTCTCCTCAATCTTATCAAGAAATCTATGGCATGGTCTTGATCTTCCACCACCCAGAAAGCCTTCAATTCCCTCAAGGCAATCTTTTTATCACAACCAGTATTGCAGATGCCAGACCTCACTCATTCCTTTGCCATTGTCACTGATACTTCTGCTTATGCACCTGGTGGCATTCTTCTTCAAACTGACAAGAATGGGGATTGGCACCCCTGTTCCTATCTCTCTCAGACCTTCTCTGCTGCAGAGTGAAACTATGACATCTATGATTGCAAACTTTTCACAGTCATTTGCACTCTAAAAGCCTGAAGGCAATACCTTCTTGGCTCCTCTACCCCCATTCAGGTTTTCACTGATTACAAAAACCTGACCTATTTTAAATCTCCTCAGAAGCTTAACCAATGCCAAGCTCACTGGCTTCTTGACATTACTGACTTTGACCTGCAACTTTCCCATGTTGCTGGTACCTCTCTTGCTGGGTGTTATAAATATTTTGACGTACTCTGGGGGTACTCCAGATAACTCCAGAGTGGATGAGGCTTGGCTTCACCTTATGTGGTGCACCCTTATGCTAGTACTAAGTGCCCTGATTTATGGAGGGGTTGGAAACTATCAGAGGTCCAGGATCAGCCATAGGGCTTTTTCCCAACAAGAGGCATGACATCAAGCTGTGGAATAAGTTGAGGGACTTTAGGGTAGGGTATGATGTCAAGTTGTGAGGCAGGAGGGATCTGGGGGGGATTGTAACATTGTATTATGGTTGATATTTAAACTAAAGTACAAGATACAGAACTCCAGTACTTATACCTCAGGGAGACAGATTATCTAAGGAGGAAATGGAGATATGAAAGGAGTTGTCTCATAAGCAAAGCAGGTGCCAATGTATCCTGGATATGAATGGAGATGTTAGAGGAGACAATATCAAATAATGTTAAACTGAAACTAAGTGATGATAGGGAGAAGCATGGCACAAAGGAACAGGAACAGAAAGTGAGGTCAGAGGAACAACAGAGTTGTATCAGAATGGTACAGAGTTAGCATAGGTAAAGTTGTAATCAATCATTAGATAGGAGAAGATGGAGGTAAAGGGAACTAGGAAATAGGCAGCTTAAAGCATAGAAGCAACTGGAGTTGCATTGGAGACATAGTGGAGTTGATCCATTGGCACAGAATATGACACTGGGCCTGATGCCCTCTCCTGTCATTCTGACCTTTGTCCTGACACTTCCCAGGATAATCAGGAAGTTACTTTTCTCCCCCTCAAACTCTTCATAAACCTTATTGATGCTAACCTTTCTGCCCACATTAAGGAACATCAACAAGGCAATCCTCTTTGCCTCTCTATTCTGCAAAAACAGAATGCTTCTGCAGATGAGATATTCCTCCACTCCCGCATCTCTGACTGGAAGGAAATTGATGGCTTGCTTACTTACTGCAATTGTATCTTTATCCCTTCCTTCATTAACCTCTGTTGTGCCATTCTTCAATGCTGTCATGATCACCCCTTCACTAGCCACCCTGGCTATTTAAAAACCTGACAACTCATCTCTGCTGAGTTCTGGTGGCCTGGCCTTGCTGCCTTCATCTGCAACTATGTTGCTGGCTGCCCCATTTGCCAACAGAACAAGGTGAACACTCACCCTTCTCATTCTGCTCTCTCTCCTATCTGCTCCACTGCCACTTGTTTCTTCCAGCAGATCTCTTGTAATCTCATCACCAATCTCCCTCTATCCTCTGACTTTGATGCCTTGCTGGTTATGGTCAACCATGGGCTTACAAAGGGGGTAATTCTCTGCTCCACTAAGAAATCTGTTACTGCTAAGGGCATCACCACCCTCTTTTTTCACAAAGTCTACCTCTGTTATGGTCTCTACAACAAAATCATCTTCAATTGAGGCCCTCAGTTTGCCTCTGCCTTTGCTAAGGAGCTTGGGAAACTTCTTGAGTATAACCTCTCCCTCTCCACTGCATATTATTCTTAATCTGATGGCAAAACTGAATAAGTTAACCAGAATATTGAGACATATATCCACATCTACTATGGCACTAATCCTATCAGATGGGCTGATTCAATCACCCATGCTGAATTTGTTCACAATCGCCATCCTTACTCCATCACAGGGCAATCTTCATTTTATCTTATAATGGAATATGAACCCTGTGCCCTTCCTTCTATCATTGATGAATCACTGATGCCAGCTGTTGCTAACCACACTAAGGCACTCCTTACTGCTCACAATGAAGCACTCACCACCCATGATCTCACCCACCAAACCATGGCATCCCACATCTGCTCCACCTTTTTCCCATTCACCAAGGGAGATAAAGTGTGGCTAGAAGCCTGTAATTTGAAATGGGCTATTGTTCATCTGAAACTCTCTTCTAAATGGGAAGAACCCTTTAGCATCATGGAAGTCCTCTTCCCAATCACTTATTGCCTCTGCCTTCCATCCACATGGAAGATCCACCCCATATTCCATGCATTTCTGTTATTGCCCTATAGCAAAAATAATATCCATGGGAAGAATTTCCCCACTTCACCCCCAGATCTTATAAAAGGTGAGAAAGAATGTGAATTGGAGTGGATATTAAAACATCAAGGTCCCCTAGGTAACTGTTAGTTCCTGATTTGATGGAAAAAATATTTGGCAGAAGATAACTCCTGGGAACCAGAATGGAACTTGAAACATTCCAAGTCCACTTTGAATGAGTATAAACTTCTCCACCCTTGCCACTTCCCCTCATCTGTTCCTCTTCCTCACCCCACCAAGAAAACCACTTGCTGCTCCAAATAATTGCAATGGCCTTCTCTGTTGATCAAGGCTTCCATTCTTGCAACACTCCTCTTGACACCCTACCAGTATCATTATTGTAGCTTCCCACTGAGGAACCTCCTGTTGAGCCTTTGCTTATATCTTCTCCATCCTCCATTACAAATACTCATTTCTCATCTTTCCTTTCTGTGCTTGCTTCAGAGCTTCCTTCAGAGGATTTTGTCACCTCATCCCCTGCTATCTCCATCAGCCCAGCCATCATCACTCCTATCCCCATTCCTCCTCCTGTCATCAATACTAGGTCTGCTGGAATCCTTAGTGTTGACCTTCTGCTTTCTGCCCATGCCCTTTGTCAGGGTGCCCCTTCTCCTGACTACTCCCACCAGGTCATGACCTATATCATGGACTCATGCCTTGCAGTCCCCATTGGATTTCATCTTGATATGTTCTCACCCCTCTGGCTCATCTACCAAATTTACATGCAGCTCCTCTGTTTTTTCCTCTTGGCCTCTGCTCCTACCCATATCTCTTATGCCCAAGTCTCACTTGCACAGGCTCTCATCACCTCTATCCATCATAAACTCCTGTCAAACATTGAAACTCTCACCTACCAGATGAAAATGGGTGAATTCCTCACAGACTTAGACTGATATATATGTGAGCTGGCCATGGCCAGAGACTATACCCCTACCACTCCTTCCATATCTTCCTTTCCTTTCAACAATGATGAGCTTGCTGCTCTTGAATGAGCTGAAGCCTGGTGGACCAGCCTTCATGGCGATGGTCAACTTCCCCCTTCTTACCCTTGCTTTCGCAAAGTGTGCTTTCACTGCTGCTGCTTGGGACATATCTGCATCAACTGTCCATCTTACCAATGCCCCTACTGTCTCTGCTGGCATCCTGGACATATCCAAGCTTGCTGCCCTGCTCAGCATCATGTCACTGAACTCCTCATCTCCTTCTCCTCCTCCTTCTCTCACAGTTCTTCCTGCACCTCTTCCCATGGTTCCTCTCACTCCTCTTTCCACTTGCATGGATCCTGCTGCTCCCAGGGCTCCTACCATCACCCTCCTGTGGCTTTGTCACCCCCTTCACCTTCTTATCATACTGACAATGACTTCTGCAATGATGTTATCAACAAGATTGGCTGGGCCAACATCACCAGCTTCCCTGGACCCTTCTATAATGCCTTTTGAAATGTCACAGGTCTTCCACCCCTAGCAGGGGGGTAATGTTACATTTTCCTCTTGTCTTTTCTCTTTCTCTTTTCTTCTATTGTAGCTTCTGCTCTTTACACACCTCAGGTGCTTTCTTGTTCACTTTCTACAATAGATTCCACTCTTCTTATGTTCTAGCCTTGTCTAAACTGCTCTCTTGTTACACCCTTTGCCCGGATCTTCTATCTCTTAAATCAGCTGATTCATAATTATTCCATCTTTTTCCATCTGTTTCCACATGGATATCTTACTTATTATTCATCAGTGTAATTACTCATTCCATCTCAGCTTTAACCTTACTAGCTGTACTATAAAGTAGCATACTTCCTATCCTCTCTTTCCTTATGCTACTTCTACCTTGTAATCATTTCACAGTCCTCACATCTCCACTAGTCCTTGTACCTACATACTTGGAATCCACTATCTTGTGTCCTGGTACTTAATCAGAGGATCATTAGCATCTGATCTTGGCATATCCCTGGGAGTATAGCTGGTACCACTAAGGCACAATACTTCATTTGTCACCTTCCACTCATCTTGAAGCTTGCCTTCAGTTCACTTCTTTCATTTTACTATCATATCCTGGACCTTTGACTCAAATTCCAACCCCATTCCAACCCCACTCCGACCTGGCTTACAATTGGTCTTCACACCTAGTAAGCTGCTCTAGCCCTCTGACTCCCCTCCAGGCAACTCTGGCCCTCCATCACCATTCCAGTCTCCCCCAGTTATGCATGTACACTTTCTGCCCCTTAGCATTATACACTTCCCTGGGCTTCTGCTCTCACTCTGCCCCATTCTGCTTCCAGTCTATCTTTGCTCCAGTTAAGTACTACCCTAGTTCCCCTTTGTCATCTCCAGACTGTCCCAATATAACTCCATTACTGCTCCCAGTCAGCTACTGTTACCATCATTGTTACTATTCCTGTTCTGTTCCTGTTCCTTGCTTTCCCCTGTTTCATCCTGTTACCTTTTAGTTTCAGTCTGACATGATTGGACATTGTCTTCCTGACATCTCCATTTGTTTCCTAGATATCTAGACATCTGCTTCACTTCTGAGTTTGTACCTGTCTTATTTTGTTACACTTCTAGATAGTTCTGCCTCTCTGAGGTATAAGTACTGTAGTTCTGTATCTTGTACCTCAGTACAAATATTGACAAAAACACCAGAAAACCCTCTTGTCATTGTCCTCACTCTGCTTGAGCCTTGGGCTCACTCTGACCCTCTGGGTTACTCCGGAATATCTCCAAGGCTACACAATATTCTTGAAGGAGTTGTAAAACCTCACCCCCATGACTAGGCTTGACTCTCCTTGTCCTGCCTGTCCCTCCTGTTGAGCATAGAGACAGCCTTATTACCCACCCCAACATCTATGTAAATCAGAACAATGGAGAAGTGCAAGAGCATACCCCATAAGGTGAAGCTGAGTCCCGTTTGACCATTGAAACCCTTCCTAGATTTCCCTGGAACTTTCTGGAGCACCCCAGAGTTCTGATCTTCCTCCAGCATCAAGAGTTTCATTTAAAAAAGAGAAACTGGTTAAAAGTATACTCATCTTGGTATAGGTTTTAACAGTCTTCTTTTAGTGGGATGGAAAGTTTTAACAGTATATTCATACTCTCACTTGCACTTCTCTTGCCTTCACATAAGGATTGGCCTCCACTGACTCTCAATACTCAACTCTGAACCACCTGCATGCTTGGCGCACTCACAGATGATCCCTCTGAGATCTTTGGAACTTTATTCCATCCCTTGCGTCAGCTGTCAGGATATGAACACCAATAACACTGCTATGACCTCATGCTCTTCTGGGCATTCAACCCCTAAGTTAATCTAGTCCTTATAATGCAAGCCCCTTACAGCCCCAATGTTCCAAGTTACTCCAAGTCACTCTGATAATTCTATGATGTCAGTCACTGGCCCCATTGCTTGAAACATATGTGCCTAGATTCAACTTCTAACTCCTGTCCCTGGCATTCTCCTATTTCTGACTCCAGGCCCTCCAGAACAGCTGTGATTTCCTACTATCAGACAGCATCACCAGCCCTTATGGATCCTCAAATGCAGCTTAGATTATGGTTTCCTACCAATAAGTGCCAATCCCTCTATTTTTCCTGCTCTTCTCTGGCATCTGACTCTGGCTCTCTGACACTTTGTTGTTGCCTGGTAATCCTTGATGGAAAACCACTCCCTATCACTCTGGACTATTTCAACCACTTTCTTATGCCTAGATCTAGCCATTACAGTCTAAGTATCCCCTAGCTGCTTTCCCGGCCCCTTCTTGACAAGTCACTCCAGGATTACCAATAGGCAATCATCAACCTCTAGTGTCAGTTCTCTACTTCTAGGCAACCCATTTCTGGCCATTGGTCCTAGCCTTTTGAGACTCAATCTCCTAAGCATGACAAGTCTATTAAACCTATACCCCTTGTCTCCCTGACCTCCAGCACTATCTTCCATGCACTTCTGATCATTACAACCTCCATTGGGTACTTTGTCCTATTTTGGATTTGGAAGCCCCAATACTCCAATCTTTCCACTCACTTCTGCTCCTTCCAATGCCTCACTGTCTCTTTCAATTTCACCTCTTCTGCTCAAGCTATCAGACCTCCACAAACCCTACAAAGACTGTTGGCTTCACTCTGTCAATGCCTAGCATTACCCTCTGCTGGATGATTTGTGTTCACTAATTCTAGGACACCACTAACTTGCCCACTGTGATCTGTTGACCCCAGGTATTGAGTAGTACCTCGTCTGTTTGCTGGATAACACATGCCAGCATCCTGCATATCCCCCATAGCTCCATACCACTCTGGTCTCAGCTAACTCTGATCTCAAACCACAGCTCTTGTTGTCATGATCTGGTAGTTACAATGCCATTGCCTAAGTGCATGGTTATTGCTGCATTGCTCTGCTTCTGTAGCAGGCCAGTTTCATCTGTGAATATGCCTACCAGGAAGACCTCTGTCTGCCTCCAGCCCCCTTTGAACTTGTAGCATTAGACCATTGTTCTTCATTGCTCATGGCACCTCTGCCACCCACTTCCTTATCCTCACAGCTAAGGTATACCCACCTTGCTGAATAACCAGGCTTCAGAAGCACCACCCCTCTTCCTCTGCTCTCTGCCATGCCCCCATGTTTCATCTCACATACCAAAAGCCTCTTGCCCCCTCCAGGCATCTCTGTCCTTTTCTGTCTCCCCAAAAGGTTCACACTTCCATCATGACTGCACCATGATTACCATTCCTTCCCTGCTTGCAGTTGGTTGAGTGTTGTTTCAGTTCACTATGGTTCTCTGCTTGGATTTCTTCTACCTGTTTGGTGTTTGGCAGAATTGATCCACACCTCTTCATCTCATGCCCAGGAAATCCTTGCTCTTCAGACATGGTTCCTGATGACTCTGTTTCCTGCTCATGGATAATTCCTTCTTTCCTGAATGTTGTCTCAGGACCTGTTCTTCTGTTTTCCCTGGGTATTCTTTTCCCGGTAGACCTTCTGCTGTTCTGCGTCTTCTGGGAATTCTTTTGTTCTGGATATCCCTTCCTTGGCAATGATTCTGCTCTTCTGTGTCTTCTGGGAATGCTGCCCCTTTCTTCAGAACCCTTCAGAACCCCTTTGTTATTTGCCTTGGGAATTCCTTGTTTTTCTGGCCTTGTTCCAATAACACCATTTCTCTTGCCTTCCATTCCCATTTCTTCTGACCTATCATCCAGGACTTGTCCTTTCATTTTCCCTGGGCTCTCCTTCTCCTTTGGAGATCTTTCTGCTCTTCCTGTGTCCCCTGGGACCTCCCCATTCTTGCATCCATTCTTTAATGGGCCTTTTCTTCCAGACTCCCTCCTGTCTTTCCAGATTCTTCCACTTCTGTTTCATGCCTTATGCTACCCCTGGCATCTTTTCTGGCTATCTCCTAGTTGACAATAGGATGTTGACCCTGAGGCAGGGATAGCATCTAGTGACCACACTGGGTACTGCTGATTGCACCTAGCAATCTGATCCCCCTTACTCTTGCCCTTCCCTTTATTCTCTGGTCTCTTTCTGGTCTCTTCTGCCACAGTACCCAGGCCACCTGGTCAACTGTCTACCTTCATGCAATAACCAGATGTGCTCTGCACCGATTGCCCCCTCTGACCACCTTTACCACTAGTGCAGTGCCTGGTTCCTACCTATGTCACTGTATCCAGCCCCAATTATTTCTGGTCATCTCTGGCTCTTCCCAGAGTAGCCCACCTCCCTCCCCTAGTTGCTGCACATAGACAACATGCAATTCAACCAGTATACAGACATTTGTTGTGTTTAGGAGGCAAGGCCAGTGAGCTACTCTCAGCAGAACATCCACTCCTCTGGGTCTTCTCTGGCCCCCACCATGATATCCTCTGGCTCTGTTCCAGCCCCGAGTTTGGCCACAAAAGCCCTCATTCCCTCTCTGGCCCTCCAACCTCCATGCCTTTCCCACTAAGCATTATGATTGCTTACATGAACACCAGACTCTGCCCTAAGATATCCCTTCTGGCAACCCTCCTCCATCTGGATCTTGACTAGGTCATGAAGAAGCCTGTTCTGCTCCCTTAAGTCCTGATGAATCAGACCACCAACCTCATGGATTGCATTGGCAATCAATCCATTACCTGTTGTACCAACTCCTTGGGCTGCTTCATTAAGAGTAGTGAGGTTCTGGACTCCTTCTGCCATTCTGACCCATACTCTGCCCTATCTCTTTGGCTAGTGTTTGCTCCCCCTATTCCCATTGAGGTACCAGCCTTGTATGCCTTGACTCTGCGCCTCCTCCTTTCCTGATTCTTGGCCATTATGAGGGCCATCCCATCATTGGAATGGAGAGTGAGCTGGTTATCTGACCAGAAGTAGAGATCTGGGAATCCAGCCATGATAGAGCAGGAAAATAAGCACCAACTTTTTCCTTGGGAACTTATCTTTCTTGAGCCAACTCTATGCTAACCCTGACTCTAACTGAGTACAGAATCCATTTGCCCTCAATCATCATGTTTAGTTTCCTTTGGAAATAAATGAACCTCTCTCAACTTCATCCTAGATCCAATCCTTCTGTCATTTTTTGGTCATTATTTGACTATTGGACTGTAGTCTAATTTCTGACTTTCTCTCCAGAAGTTATTCCAAAGCCCCAAAACTCTCTGCTTCTACCCTTCATTCCTTTTCAGTTTCCCTGTCCTTATGGCAGAAGTGACCATTTTTGACATTGGGTTTTAATCTTGCCCCTTTGGGAAATTCAGCTATTTCTTCCATCTGTTCTTGGCTGTCCATTTGTCCTCCTTATCACCCCATAACCACCCAAGGTATCACTTACCTGGTCATAAGATTTCATTTTGACAGGTTATTACAATTTGTGAAAACCTTACTTTCTGGACTTACTCCACATGTTCTTCAAACTTGTTCACTCAAGGATCGAAGCCTTCACCCAGAAGTCATTAACCCCTTTTTGTATCCTTATTTCTGGCTTTCTGGGTCATTTCTGAACCCTGACCTCTATTATGAAGACAACTGGAGTAGTTACTATACTACTCTAGTACCATAATGTCTTTGTCTTTGCCCCTTTCTGCCCCCTTCTGAATCCCCATCCCAAGCTCCACTACCTCTCCTGCCACCTCTTCCTTTTTGCCATCCTCTGGCCCACTCTCTGCATCCTCTCCACTCATCTTCCACACCACCTGGTCCCCTACCTCCTGTATGGTTGCCACCAGCAGGCAATAGCCCTCTGCCACCTGCTTGGCACCACCCTCCACTTCCTCTGAGCAGGCCCTTTTTTCGGGCTGCTCCTCCTCCACATCCCTCCAATGCCACTTTTACATTGGCTTCTCCTTCCCAGGGCATTCACACCTCACCTTGGCCTCTTGACAGGTCAAGCATGACATGGACTTCCCCATACCCATCTTGCACTCCATCTTCCTATCTGCACACCTCTGGCATGTGTTAAAACTTTCCATCCTTCTCAAAGAGACTGTTAAAACCTATACTAAGATAAGTATACTTTTAACCAGTTCCTTTTTTTTAAATGAAACCCTTGACACTGGAGGTAGATCAAAACTCTGGGTGCTCTGGAGAATTCTGGGGAAATCTAGGAAGGGTTTCAATGGTTGAACAGGACTTGGCTTCACCTTATGGGATGCGCCCTTGCACTTCTCCATTGTTTCAATTTACATAGATGTTGGGGTGGGTGATAAGGCTGTCTCTATGCTCAACAGAAGGGACAGGCAGGACAAGGAGAGTCAAGCCTAGTCATGGGAGTGAGGCTTTATGACTCCTTTGAGGATATCATGTAGCCTCAGAGGTATTCTAGAGTAACCCAGAGGGTCAGAGTGAGCTCAAGGGCTCATGCAGTGTGAGGACAATGACAAGAGGATTCTGGTGTTTTTGTCAATATTCGTACTGAGGTACAAGATACAGAACTACAGTACTTATATCTCAGAGAGGCAGAACTATCTAGAAGTGTAATGAAATGAGACAGGTGCAAACTCAGAAGCAAAGCAGATGTCTAGATATTGGAGCAGAGATAGATTGGAAGCAGAATGGGCAGAGTGGGAGTGGAAGTCTGGGGAAGCGTATAATGCTGAGGGGCAGGAGTGTACATGCATAGCTGGGAAAGACTGGAATGGTGATGGAGGGCTGGAGTTGCCTGAAGGGGAGTCAGAGGGCTGAAGTGGCTTACTAGATATGAAGACCAATTGTAAGCCAGGTTGGAATGGGGTCAGAATTCAGGTCAAAGGTCTGGGATATGATAGCATGCTAGTGCCTCCTCCACCCTCTGCTTTTCTTTGCTGTTGCTGGGCCCTGCTTGGGCCTGCACTTGCGCCACCTGTGATCATTAGTGGTGCTACTCATGGGACAACAACCATGGTATGCACCTTTTCTTGGGCAGCTGCCTCTGCTATCCTCTGGGCCTCCTCAGGCTGCCTTCAGGCAGCCTCCTTCACTGCCTTTCAGGCCTCTTTTGCCCTCCTCCATTTCTTTTCCTTTCTCACCTTTGTGTGCCCCTTGTGCTTAGTGTATTTGGCATCACTTAACACCTTATTGTCATCAGCACACTCCGCAATGTGTTTGTTGGCCCAGGCCATGAGATCTTCAAATAAGGCCATGTTGTTGTAATAAAGGAAGGACAAGCTACCATTGAAGCCCCCATTTTTATTCATGAGCAAGCCAAGAAACTCCACTCTTTCACCCCATTGTAACCAAACAAGGTCACATGCTCATTGTCTCCACAACCCTCCATTCTACCTCTGATGTTACCAAAGCATGTGATCATGTGCCCATTACCACACTATTGCAAATTACATGTTCGTATCCTCTGCACTCCAGGCCAACAGCCTTCAAGGGTTCAGGCCTAAAAGGGGGATACTGTCATATCCTGGACCTCTGACCTGAATTCTTACCCCATTCTGACCTGGCTTATAATTGGTCTTTGCACCTAGTAAGCTGCTCCAGCCCTCTGACTCTCCTCCAGGCAACTCCAGCCCTCCATCACCATTCCAGTCTCTCCCAGTTACACATGTACACTTCCTGCCCCTCAGCATTATATGCTCCCCTGGGCTTCTGCTCCCACTTCACCCCATTCTGCTTCCAGTCTATCTCTGCTCCAGTTAAGTACTACCCTAGTTCCCCTTTGTCATCTCCAGACTGTCCCAATATAACTCTGTTACCGCTCCTGGTCAACTACCATTACCATCATTGGTACTATTCCTGTTCCATTCCTGTTCCTTGCTCTTCCCTGTTTCATCCTGTCACCCTTTAGTTTCAGTCTGACATGATTGGACATTGTCTTCCTGACATCTCCATTTGTTTCTTAGATATTTAGACATCTGCTTTGCTTCTGAGTTTGCACCTGTCTCACTTTGCTACACTTCTAGATAGTTCTACCTCTCTGAGATATAAGTACTGTAGTTTTGTATCTTGTATCTCAGTATGAAAATCAATATAAACACTACCTTGTCTTTGTCCTCACTTTGATCAAGCCCTTGGACTTACTCTAATTCTCTGGAGTCAAGTAATATTCTTGAAGGAGTTGTAAGGTCCCACCCCCATGACTAGGCTTGACTCTCCTTATCCTGCCTGTCCCTCCTGTTGAGTACCAAAACAGTCCTCTTTCCCACCCCTGACATCTATGTAAATCAGGACACTGGAAAGTGCAAGGGCACACCACATAAGGTGAAGCTGAGTTCCATTTGATCAATGAAACCCTTTCTAGATCCCTCCGGAGCCCTCTGGAGTTATGACCTTTCCTCAGCATCAAGGGTTTCATTCAGAAAAGAACTGGATATAAGTTTTAACAGTATTTTCATACTCTCACTTTCACTTCTCCAAGCCTTTACTTCAGAATCAGCCTTGACTGTCTCTTAACACTCAACTCCAAACCACCTGCATGTTTAACACACTCACAGGTAATTCCTCTGAGATTTCTGGACCTTTGACCCATCTCTTGTGCCATCCATCAGGCTATGACTTCCAATGATACCATTATGACCATATGCTCTTCTGGGCATTCAATCCCTAAGTTGATCTATTCTTCACATGGTGCAAGCCCCTTACCACCCCTGACCTTCTGAGTCACTCTGAGTTACTTCAATGTTCTACAATGTCAGTTACTGTTATAATGCACTTTTTCATTTTTTCCTTCTTTGGCATTTTCTTATCACTACTGTAACTCTTCACAATAGTCACATCACGTGATCATTTCACCTCTTCACCTTTTCACTATGTCACACCTTCACACTTTTCACTTCTTCACAGGTCACAGGTCTAGAGTAATCTAGATTCTGTTGATATAACACATGTTTCCCTGCTGTAGTTCTAAGGTCTCTGCTCTTCTTTTGCCATTGGTTGGCTTACTATACTTTATTTAGGGCCAGTACCATTTACATGGTCTATGCACATACTGTAGCAATATAAAAGAAGGTCTGCTCAAGCCTGGGTTTTTCCCAGTCTTGTACACTTGAACCTTTCAGTTCCACAAGTCCCTTGGCTCTTAAAACTGCTCTCTTATTTTTGCCTAGTTCTTGTTGCTCTAAGTTCAAAGCAACTAATCAGGATTGCTCACACACACCAAGGCTAGGTGTTTAGGTTTTAAGTCAACACATCAGCAGCTGTGTTTCAGTCACTGGCCCCAGCTGCTCAAGATACATGCACCTGGATTCAACTTCTGACTTTTATCCCTGGCATTCTCCTATTTCTGACTCCAGGCTCTTCAGAGCAGCTGTGACTCCCTACTATCATACAGTATCACCAGTTCTCATGGATTCTCAAATGCAGTTTGTATTATAGTTCTGTTATATCCCATACCTCTAATTCAATTCCAACTCTATTCTAACCCAGCTTATGATTGATTCTTATACCTAGTAAGCTACTCTAGCCCTCTAACTTCCCTTCAGGCAACTCTGGCCCTCTATCATCATTCCAGTCTGCACCAGCTATACATGTACACTTTCTGCCCCTCCATCAGTATACACTCCCCCAGCCCTTCACTCCCACTCCACCCTATTCCAATTTCAGTCTATCTCTACTCCAGTTAAGTACCACCATAGTTCTATTTCATCATCTTCAGACTGTCCCAGTATAACTCCATTACCATTCCCACTCTCAGTTACTAATTACCATCATTGTTACTATTCCTGTTCCATTCCTGTTCCTTGCTTTCCCTTGTTTCATCCTATCACCCTTCAGTTTCAGTCTGACATAATTGAACATTGTCTTCCCTGACATCTTCATTCATTTCTTAGATATTTAGACATCTGCTTTGCTTCTGAGTTTGCACCTGTCTCACTTCACTATACTTCTAGGTAGTTCTGCCTCTCTGAGGTATAAGTACTGTAGTTTTGTATCTTATACCTCAGTACAAAAATTGACATAAATGCCCCCTTGTCTTTGGACTCACTCTGATCTCCAGGTTACTCTGGAGAATCTCTGGGGTCAAGCAATATCCTTGAAGGGGTCACAAGGTCCCACCCCCATGACTAGGCTTGACTCTTCTTATCCTGCCTGTCCCTTCTGTTGAGCACCAAGACAGTTCTCTTCCCCACCTCCAACATCTATGTAAATCAGGACACTGGAAAGTGCAAGGGCACACCACATAAGGTGAAGCTAAGTTCTGTTCAATTAATGAAACCCTTCCTAGATTCCTCTGGAGCCCTCCAGAGTTATGACCTTTCTTTAGCATTAAGGGTTTTATTTAGAAAAGAACTGGTTTTAAAAGTATACTTATACAGGGATATGTTTTAACAAGTTCCCTACCCAAGAGCACCACTTTCTCTGTTTTTTCCATTCTTTTCTGGCAGCTGACTCCAGTCCTCTGACACATTGTTGTCACCTGGTAATCCTCAATAGAAAACCACTCCATGTCACTTTGGACCATTCTGACCAACTTCTCATGCCTAGATCTTGCCATTGCAGTCTAAGTATTCCCTAGCTGTTTCCTAGCCCCTTCCTTGACAAGTCACTTCAAGGATTATCAATAGGCAGTCATTATCCTCTGGCATCTGTTCTCTACTCCTAGGTGACCCATTTCTAGCTATTGGTCCTAGCCTTTCAAGACCCAATCTCCTAAGTATAACAAGTCTATTAAATCTGTACCCCTTGTCTCTCTGACCTCCAGCACTGCACTTCCATGCACTTCCAATCATTACAACCCCCATTGGATACCTTGTTCTATTTAGGATTTGAGAGCCCCAATACTTCAACCCCCTTCCACCCACTCCCACTTCTTTCCAATGCTTTTCCTTTTCCTGTGATTTCATCTCTTTTGCTCAAGCTATTGAACCTCCACACACCCTACAAAGACTGTTGGATTCACTCTGTTGATGCCTAGCATCACCCTTTGCTGGATGATTTGTATTCACTGATTCTAGGACACCACTAACTCACCCATTGTGGTCTGTTGACCCTGGATATTGAGTAGTACCTTGTCTGTTTACTGGATAACACATGCCAGCACCTTGTGCATCCCCCATAGCTCTGTACCACTCTGGTCTCAGCTAACTCTGATCTCAAACCACAGTTTTTTGTTATTATCTGGTAGTTACAACTCTGTTGCCTAAGTATGTGGTTGTCTCTGTGTCACTCTGCTCTCTGTAGCAGGCCAGTTTTGTCTGTTGATATGCCTACCAGGCAGATACCTCCATCCACCTCTAACCTTCTCTGAACTTGTAGCATTTGACCCTTTATTCTTCTTTGCCTGTGGCATCCCTGCCATCTGCTTTCTTATCCTCACAGCTAAGGTATACCCACCTTGCTGACCAATCAGGCTTCAGAAGCACCACCCCTCTTTCTCTGCACTCCAATGTGCTCCCCACATTTCATCTTGCATGCCAAAAGTCTCTTGTCCTCTCTGGACATCTCCATCCCTTTTTGTCTCTCCAGAAAGCTCACTCTTTTGTCATAACTGTGCTGCAATTACCCTTTCTTTTTCTACTTGCAGTTGATTAAGCTGTGTTTCTGTTCCTTATGGATCCCTGCTTGAAATTCCTCTGTATGGCACTACATTGTTTTATTGATGCACCACCTCCCTATAACCCCCTTGCCATTGGCACTCTCTGTTCCCTTCTGGGAAACCTGTTTCACAGAATTATCTCCACACCTCTCCATTCTCTCTGACTCTTGCCTGGGAAATCCTTGCTCTTTAGGCATTGTTCCTGATGACTCCATTTCCACTCATGAGTATTTCCTTATTTTTTCTGTATGTTATCTTGGGACCTGTCTTTCTGTTCCCCTGGGTATTCTTTTTCCTGGAAGACATTCTGCTCTTTTGTGTCTTCTGGGAATGCTGCTCATTTCTTCAGAATCTTCTCTAAAGCCCTCTGCTGTTTTGCCCTGGGAATTCCTTGGTCTTCTGGCCTTGTTCTGATGACTCCATTACTCTTTGCCTTTAGTTCCCATTCCTTCTCTGATCTGTCATCCAGAAACCTGTTCTCTTATTTTCCCTGGGTTTTTCTTCTCCTTTGAGGATATTTCTGCTCTTTCTGTGTCCTCTGGGAACTCCCCATTTCTGTGTCCATCCCTTTGATTGGCCTTTCTTTCCAGCCTCCCTCCCATCTTTCCAGGTACTTTTGGATACCTTCCACTTTGTACCTTGCTGTTAAAACTTATTCCAGCAGGAAGATACTGTTAAAACCTATACCAGTACAAGTATACTTTTAAAACCAGTTCTTTCCTGAATGAAATCCTTGATGCTGTTATAAAGTTATGACATACTCCAGGGATACTCCAGATAATTCCGGAGTGGACAGGGCTTGGCTTCACCTTATGTGGTGTGCCCTTATGCTAGTACTGGAAGCCCCAATTTATGAAGGGGTTGGAAACTATCAGAGATCCAGGATAGACTGTAGGGCTTCTCCCAACAAGAGGTATGATGTCAAGTCATGGAATAAGTTGTAATACTTAGGGTAGGGTATGATGTCAAGTCATGAGGCAGGAGGGATCTGAGGGGATCATAATATTATGTTATGGTTGATATTCAAACTCCAGTACAAGATGCAGAGCTCCTGTACTTATACCTCAGGGAGGCAGATTATCTAAGGAGGGAAGTGGAGATGTGAAAGAAGTTGTCTCATAAGCAAAGCAGGTGCCAGTGCATCCTGGATACAAATGGAGATGTCAGAGAAGACAATGTTGAATAATGTCAAACTGAAACTAAATGATGACAGGGGGAAGCAAGGCACAAAGAAACAGGAACAGGAAGTGAGGTCAGAGGAACTACAAAGTTATATCAGAATGGTACAGAGTTAGCATAGGTAAAGTTGTAATCAATCATTAGATAGGAAAAGATGGAGGTAAAGGGAACTAGGAAATATGCAGCTTAAAGCATGAAAGCAACTGGAGTTGCACTGGAGACATAGTGGAGTTGGCCTGTTGGCATGGGATATGACAGATGCTAAAGGAAGGTTATAACTCTGGAGGGCTCTGGAGGAATCTAGGAAGGGTTTTAATGATCAAATGGGACTCAGCTTCACCTTATGTGGTGTACCCTTGCACTTTCCAGTGTCCCAATTTACATAGATGTCAGAGGTGGGTAAAAAGGCTGTCTCTATGCTCAACAGGAGGGACAGGCAGGATGAGGAGAGTCAAGCCTAGTCATGGGGTGGGACCTTGCAACTCCTTCAAGGATATTGCTTGGCCCTGGAGGTTCTCCAGAGTAACCCAGAGATCAGAGTGAGCCCAAAGGCTTGATCAGAGTGAGAACAAAGACAAGAGGATGTTTATGTTGATATTTGTACTGAGATATAAGATACAAAGCTACAGTACTTATACCTCAGAGAGGCAGAACTATCTAGGAGTGTAACAAAGTGAGACAGGTGCAAACTCAGAAGCAAAGCAGATGTCTAAATATCTAAGAAACAAATGGAGATGTCAGGGAAGACAATGTTCAATTATGTCAGACTGAAACTGAAGGGTGACAGGATGAAACAAAGGAAAGCAAGGAACAGGAACAGAATAGGAATAGTAACAATGATGGTAATGGTAACTGAGAGCAGGAATGGTAATGGAGTTATACTGGGATGGTCCAAAGACAATGAAGTGAAACTAGGGTAGTACTTAACTGGAGTAGAGATAGACTGAAAATGGAATGGGGCAGAGTGGGAGTGGAGGCCCAGGGAAGCATATAATGCTGAGGGGTGGAAAGCATACATGCATAGCTGGGGCAGACTGGAATGGTGATGTAGGGTTAGAGTTGCCTAAAGAGGAGTCAGAGGGCTAGAGTAGCTTACTAGGTATAAGGACCAATCATAAGCCAGATTGGAATGGGGTCAGAATTGGGTTGGAGGTATGGGATATGACAGTATTTCCCCTTTAGGCCTGAACCCTTGAAGGCCATTGGCCCAGGTTGTGGAGGGTATGGACATGTAATCTGAGATAGTGTGGTAATGGGCACATGATCACACACTTAGTAACATTGGGGGAAGAGTGGAGGGTTGTGGAGGTAATGAGCATGTGACCTTGTTTAGTGACAATGGGATGGAAGAGCAGAGTTTCTCAGCTCACTCATGAATAAAAATGGGGACTTCATAATAGCTCATCCTTCCTTTATTACAACAACATGGCCACATTTGATGACATTATGGCCTGGGCCAAAGAATGCATCACAGAATTGTCATATCCTGGACCTCCAACCTGAATTCTGACCCCATTCCAACCCGGCTTACAATTGGTCTTTGCATCTAGTAAGCTACTCTAGCCCTCTGACTCCCCTCCAGGCAACTCCAGCCCTCTGTCACTATTCCAGTCTTCCCCAGCTATGCATGTACACTTCCTGCCCCTTAGCATTATATACTCCCCCAGACTTCCACTCCCACTCTGCCCCATTCTGCTTCCAGTCTATCTCTGCTCCAGTTAAGTACTACCCTAGTTTCCCTTCATCATCTTCAGACTGTCCTGGTATAATGTTAAAACTTTCCATCCCACTAAAATGAAACCCTTGATGCTGGAAGAAGATCAGAACTCCAGGGTGCTCTGGAGAGTTCCAGGGGAATCTAGGAAGGGTTTCAATGGTTGAACAGAACTCAGCTTCACCTTATGTGGTGTGCCCTTGCACTTCTCCATTGTCCTGATTTACATAGATGTTGGGGTGGGTGATAAGGCTGTCTCTATGCTCAACAGGAGGGACAGGCAGGACAAGGAGAGTCAAGCCTAGTCATGGGGGTGAG
>JBBPKN010000073.1:0-84806 GCA_038089275.1 Pulveroboletus cf. rosaemariae
CATGCCATTTGGGCTCACCAATGCCCCTGCAGTCCAGCAGTTTGTCAATTCTATTTTTGCTGATCTTCTTGATGTTTTGGTGATTGTTTATTTGGATAATATTCTAATTTTCTCTGCTGACCAGACATCTCATACTGAGCATGTCCAAGAAGTCCTCTGCCATCTCCAGAAGCATGGTCTCTTTACCAAACCTAAGAAATGTGAATTCTATACCAATTCCACTGAGTATCTTGGATACCTGCTCTCTTTTTCAGGGCTCACTATGTCCCCTGAAAAGGTTCAAACCATCCTGGAATAGCCTGAGCCTCACAAAGTTTGAGATATCCAGTCTTTCCTCAGTTTCACTAATTTCTATCACTGCTTCATTTGGAGCTACTCCAACATTGTTGTTCCCCTGACTCACCTCACCCACAAGTCTGCTTGTTGGAATTTCAACACTTCTTGTCACACTGCTTTCCAGCATCTCAAGGATGCTTTTACTTCTGCTTCTATTCTGACCCATTGAATCCCCAATGCTCCTCTTATCATTGAGACTGATGCCTCAGACTATATGATCACTGGAATCCTCTTACTCTGGTGCCCAGACAATGAGGTCTGCCCTGTTGCTTTCTATTTATGTATGCTCACTGTGCCAGAACTCAACTATGATACCCATGATAAGGAGCTTCTCACTATTTTCACTGCATTCAAGACCTGGCATTATTACTTTGAAGGTTCTGGGTCTCTGGTGGATATTGTCACAGATCATAAGAACCTGGAATACTTCACTATGTCTAAACTTCTGACCCACCAGCAAGCCTGGTGGTTGGAGTTTCTCTTTCAATTTAATCTGATCATCTGTTTTCACCCTGGTTATTTAGGAGCTAAACCTGATGCTCTAACTAGACAATAGGATGTCTATCTCAGAGAGGGGAATAGCAACTACACCCTTGTCAATCTGCATAACTTCCAGCTGGTGTTCACACAGGAGCAACTTGCTACATCCCTCCAGTCTTCTGATCTGCATCCCTCTTCAACATCAAAACCCTCCATCATAACATCCTCTTGGCACTCCCTTCTGATTCCACTGCCTCTATCCACTTGTTGGGCACCCTCTCATCTAACTCTCATTGGTCTAGAGACCCAGAAGGCTTCTTGTGTCTGAACAACTGCATTTATATCCCTAACACCTCCAATCTCCACCTCTGGATTCTCCACTACAAGCACAACCACCCCTTATCTGGACACTTCAGTCAGAATCAGACACTGGAGCTTATCTGCTGAGAATATACCTGGCCTGGCATTCAAGCATTCATCAAAGAATACATTTCCTCATGTACAGCTTGCACCTGTGCCAAGGTACCCTATCACAAACCCTATGGTTTCCTCAAGCAGCTCCCCATCCCAGAAAAGCTGTGGAATTCCATCTCTATGGATTTCATCAAACAGCTCCCAGCTTTCTCTGGTCACTCCATCATCCTTGTCATTGTAGATCATCTATCAAAGCAGTGCATCTTCATCTCTACAGATAACAGGGTGACCTTTCCAGAGCTTGCTAAACTCTTCTTACTCCATGTTTTCTCCAAACATGGAGTTTCCTCCCACATTACCTCTGATCAAGGTTCTGAGTTCATTTCCCTTTTCTTCTGTTCTCTGGATCAAGTCCTCAATATCCACCTTCACTTCACCTCCAGGTATTATCTGGGGGGTGATGGTCAAATCAAGCAAATGAATCAAACCCTGGAGTAGTATCTACACATTTATTGCAACTATCAGCAGGATAACTGGTCCAAACTCCTGTCCCTCACAGAGTTTGCTTATAACAATGCCCCTAATGCCACCACAGATGTCTTCCCTTTCTTTGCTAACAAGAACTACCATCCAAATATCTCTGTGTACCCAGAGTGCAATCTCACCTCTATTCAAGCTTGAGAATACACCATTGATCTTAACTCTTTCCATGCCTTCCTTTGTGAAAAATAGCTGCCACCCAAGTCAGATACCAAGAATCCATAGATGCCCAACAATCTCCAGCACCAGACTTTAAAGTAGGTGACCAGGTATTCATCAAGGCTAAGTACTTCAGGACTACTCAGCCATCCAGGAAACTTGCTGAAAAGAACTTAGATCCTTATCCCATTATTGCTCAGGCAGGCTTGCTATCCTTTATACTCTGCCTTCTAGAGAACATAAAGTCTGTTCATCTGATCTTCCATGTCTCTTAACTCAAATCCTCTGTCCCCAATATAATCCCTGATTGTGTGCAACCATCCCCACCCCCAGTCAAGGTTGATAGTGAACTGGAATTTAAGATCTTCAAAATCCTAGACTCAAAGATAGATCATAGACAAAGGAACTGCAAATTACTATATTTGATTAAGTGGTTAGGTTATAAGAATACTAATGAGGAGACCTTATGGCTCCTTGCCACTGAATTAGATCATGCTTCAGAGGTCATTGCAGAATTTCATTTCTGTTACTCAGACAAATCCAGGCCATTAGGATGGGCCAATTGAGTAGTAAATCTTGCAATAAGTTACATGACCTCCTTGACTCTATTGTCTACTACAGAAATCTCACCAACCTCTGTGCAAAATGCCAACAGCTCTGCTGCCACCTCATCAATCACCCTGTCCTTGCTTCCCAAACTCCTGGCTTCCCCAGTTTTCACCTTTTCCAATACATCAACTAGCTGCCTAAGTAGCCAGTTCTTGTGCTTTGCCTCCTGCCATACCTTCCCACCCACCTTCCTTATCAACACCTCCATCAGGCAACAGCCCTCAGCTATCTGCTGAAGATCCTCCTCTGCCTCCTTAGAGTTTGCCCTGCTTCTGGGCACCTCTTCCTCCCCCACCTTCTATCTTCACTTCCTCTCTGGCTTCTCCTGGCCAGGGCAGTTATACCTCACCTTTGCCTCTATACAGGCAAGGCACAATGTTGACTTACCCAGGCCCACCTTGTACTCCAGTCCCTGGTTGTCACACCTCTGGCACCCCAGTCCCTCTTCTGCCTTCCTTTTGCCATTGCTGCTACTCAATACCATTTGGGCTTGCTGAATTTCCTCCACCTAAACCAGGTTTGAGTACTAGACCCTAACTGCCTTCTGGGTACTCACCTGTCTCCAGACTGCCTTCACCAACTTCTGTGCCTCCTTCACTTTCTTCCAAGCCTTCTCCTTCCTAACTTTCTCTTACCACTTCCACTCAGCATACTTTGCATTACCAAGCTCCTCTTTGTCTTTGACACACTTCTCAAGGCACTCATAAGACCAGATGTGGATGTTGGCAAATGGAGACATGATGAGAGTAGCTTGTAAGGAAGTTCTGGGGTAATATTCACTTTTATGGGTTTCTGGCCAGTCAAACTCCAATGCCTGCTCTACTCACTTATTAATTGAGAGCACATGCTTAACAGCCTTCAGGGGTTCAGGCCTTAAGAGGGGAATACTGTCATATCCTGCACCAACAGGTTGACTCCACTAAGTCTCCACTGCAACTCTGGTTGCTTTCACACTTTAAGCTGCATATTTCCTAGTTCCCTTTACCTCCATCTTTTCCTATCTAATGATTGATTACAACTTTACCTACACTAACTCCACATCATTCCAATACAACTCCATAGTTTCTCCAATCTTACTTCCTGTTCCTGTTCCTTTCTGCCTTGCTTCTCCCTGTTATTATTTAGTTTTCAGTTTGACATTATTCAACATTGTCTCCTCTGACATCTCCATTCATATCCAGGATGCATTGGAACCTGCTTTGCTTATGAGACAACTCCTTTCATATCTCTATTTCCTTCTTAGCTAATCTGCCTCTCCAAAGTATAAGTACTATAGCTCTGTATCTTGTACTTCAGTTTGAATATTGACCATAACACAACATTACAATCCCCTTAGACCCCCTCCTGCCTCATGACTTGATGTCATACCCTACCCTAAGTCTCACAACTTACTCCATGACTTGACATTGTACCTCTTGTCAGGAAAAGCCCTATAGCATATCCCAGATCTCTGATAGTTTCCAACCCCTTCATAAATTGGAGCACCCAGTACTAGCATAAGGGCACACCACATAAGGTGAAGCCAAGTCCCATCCACTCTGGAGTTATCCAGAGTACCCCCAGAGTACATTACAATTTTATAACACATAGACTACTTCCATTATTTTTTCCAAGCCCTTGATTTTTAACTCTTTCCGGAGTGAGTCCAGGGCCCAATTACCCACTGATTCTCTTGAGTCCAATTTAAAGCTCAAGAACTCCTTGTTTCCAAAATATTCTTTATCTTCCACAAATATTTTACAAAATAAAGTGATTTGCTTAGTAAAAAGGGATTTTATGCTGGTAATAGTGGAAATAATATGATATTTTGGTATATTTGTACCATTTAAGTCTTTGTGTACACCACCTGACCAATAGATTACATCAAAACATCTTAAAATATGTTAATTTCACATATTTTTATACTAGCAACAAAACTGTTGTAATAAGTACCCATGATTAACTGGAGTATATCTCATAAGCCTGTGAATTTAATCACATGACCTAAGGGGATAAATTGTAGCCAAGGGTAACTACCATATTTGATCTCACCCAAGCTAAGCAATATTTGTTATGGTGTCAATCTCTAAGTAATGCATCCTAACTCCAAACAGTATCCAGCCTTGAAAGAATGTGTGGATTTGATGTCAGATTTGGATTGAATAAAGAGTGATGATGACTTAGGGGAAGGGTTAGACTCCTAAGGAGCCAAACTGCCTGAAAGCCTATATATTGGCAGAGGATGGTATGAAGACAGGACATTTCCAATGATAACAGGTAATTAAGGCTGAAAAGTCTTAACCAAGGAACTACCTACTATATATACTATTTAGAATGGTGCACAGACCATTAGGGCAAAGGGCTATACAACTAAATAAGAAAATAGGGCATAGGGCATGCTGACTGAGAATATGACCAATGGGCCATGTAAATAAGGAATATATAAAGAGACTATGTGAAATGAAATTATCAGGGCTCAGAGTAAGCAGAGATTAAACCATGCCCTCAACCATAAGGCCAAGAAGATCCCATCTAGAGATCTGCCATGATCAGATCTGACCCTCATCTAGATCAAGATCCAGATTCATCAGAAATACAATTGGGAGATAACCCTGTTATCTAAAATGCTAGGTCCAACCATATAAGCTATGCCCAAACCATAATAAGGAACTCTTAATAACAACTCAACCATATCCTAGGGTTTGTCCTTGTTTGGCAAGAATGTCTCATGGTCACATGCTTGTCATGTGACTTTTCTGCTAGCAAACTGTTTATTTGTAACAATATTCTTATGTGTAATTGTGATACACTTTATATACTGCATTAATGTCAAATATTGCAATGGTTTTGTTGCTCACTGTAATGACTTCAAATACATTTTCAAAAAAGCTCAGAAATGGTTTGAAAAGCAGGAAATCCAGCTTCTTGATTGACATACACACTTTTCAGATCTTAATTCCATTAATGTTATGAACTAACATTACTTAGCTATAGGTTACTTTTATTTCTACACTAAACTAAGTCCCTTTTTCTATTTAGCTTCATATTTTAGCCCCTTTCTTATTACTTTAGCTTACCAGGATCAGATATAGTTATCCTTGATCCTTTACACTATAATAGCATAATCTTTCTTATGCTCTTCCCTTATTTAGTCTCATTAGCTACCTCATGTAGACTTCATGGCCTAATCCATGCATCTTAGGTTAGCAATATATATAAAAAAGGCTATAGACTAGATTCTCCAGTCTAAAGCACTTGTTGCTATTCTCTTTATTCTCTGGTTCTGATCTGCTAGTGTGAACATCCCTTAAGGCAGTTGCCTTTGGTTATGGTTGAGTCCTTAACAATAAAGCACACCTGAATCATCTTAGAAGATATTTTTCAGGCTATAAAAGTGCTTTTACAGTGATTTATTAATTATAGAATAAAATAGTAGTGAAATGGGGAAAGATATCTATAGAACAGTGTCAGAAGTGAATAAAGAGCATGCCTAAAAGATTTAAAGCTGTTATCAAGATCATTAAAGCTTGTATCAAGTACTAGATACTTGAATTTATATAAAGCCAAAAAACTATTCAAATAAGCTACCATTTTAAAATGGCTGCTGTTTAATCAAATCTTAACCAAATCTCCTTAGTTCTAGATCAATAGAAAGCCAAGAGCAAGGCCTTTATTTTATAAACTAATAGCCTAGGGTTAAATGGACAGTTTTTTAAGCCACTATATATCTTATAACTAATAAGTTAAATTACATGATCTAGATATCAGCAGCTAGCCAATAGTAATGTCTTTATTTTATTCCACCAAATCTAAGTAAAATTCCCACCCCTGATTGCAGTGTGCAAAGTACATTGCATTAAAATTAGGCATTGCAATAGCTTTGTTACTTACTATAGATGCTAAGAAAAACAATGCCAATGATATAAACATCCCATTATAGATTATTACTGTACTCTCTGATATGAAACCATTGAATGAGAACAAATTTAGACTGCATTTACTTTGTTTTCTGTTTTTTGTTTTTTTTTAAAGTAAATCTGTTGCATCTGACAAAACAACTACTATTCCCTACCAGATTCAGACCCTGTCTGGCCATGATTCAAAGCAAGTCCAACTTGACAAGGACTCTAAGTGTCTGAAAGCTTTCTACTAATATCAAATGCATGGGCATTTAAATCTTGAGAATAGAGGGAAAAAGCCATACTTGGTTTTAGGACCAGCCATTCAACTATATTGCATTCCTGAGCCTCATTGAGAAGCTGTGAGTCCTGGCAAGCTTGATGAAGGGGTTTGTGTAAACCATTGACACAGTCACTGAGCATAGTGTCTGAGGTCTCACCCCCCCATATCCCTAATTCAGATGTGCACGTGACAAATACATTGATCAGTTTTGTCATACTTCAAGATTTGTCATGCGAGTTTTTCCTCCTTTTTTTGCCGAGGCGACAATAAAACACTTTGATCTGCAGGTTCATAACGGGGACACAAGAGAATGGGGGTACATGAACGTGTAGGGCATGGAACAGAGATGTCAAATGGGCTTTGATGAGATGATCAGAATTCCCGTCCTATAATGCGTATACTTACGACACTGACAAAAGGGAGAGAGAGAGCGTATGTATCTAAACTTGAAAGACAAAAAAGTGAATCGAAGACACAAGGTGAGCAAAATGTCGAGAAAGGGGGGAGGTGGAAAAAAAATAAAGATGCGCGGGCGATGACAAGATCGTGGCGAAAGAAGAATAGCTATGAAGACGCATAAAGCTTGACAACGCCGTCTGCGCCAGCGCTTGCCATGAACGGCAATGAGGGGTGAAATTCAACATCCAATACGCCCTCTCTCGCCTTCTCTCGGTGTGTCGTCATTTCCTGCGTACACGTCCGCGAACCAAGCAAATCCCAGAACCGTATCGAGCAATCGTGCGAACCGGAGACGAGTGAGAAGCCGGCAGCATCGACCGAGAGCGAGGTCACACCGTCCAAGTGTGCAGGCATTGTATGTGTACATTGTCCTACCATTTTGCACGAAACGTCAGAGAGAGGAAGACAGAATCACACCCGATGAGATCCGCACCAGTGATGATGTCAAAGAGACGGATAAACCTATCCTCGTGAGCGGTGACGATAAGAGACATTGTCGGATGTGATACTAGTCGATTTACTTGGGTCGCAGGCGTCCCGTCTGCAGAAAAGTATTTGGTCATCCAACAGATTTCCAAAGAAGCACGAAAAAACGGATGATAAGCTCACCGTACGTCGCATCCGTGGCCAACCGCGAGACTTCTTTACCGGTCTCAATGTCAAATATCTTGACCACCGCATTTTGATATGCCACCGCCACCTTCTTCAAGTCTGTTTTGATGGCTTCGATAGCCGTAGCGCCAGGGCCATCCTTTTCGTCCTCCCCATCCATGTTCTCTCGCTCCAAGCCAGAGTAACCCCATGATAGCCGAAGTGATCCAGCTCCTGGCCCACTCACATCCCATACCTTCACGGCTCCTTCAGCGCCACAGCTGACAAGTGTACTTTCGTCCCTAACAAGTGCAAGGTCCCATACAGCATCCGTGTGGCCGATAAGCTCGCCCCGAGAGGATGATTCATCATACGGTGCGTAGGTCGTGTGAGAGGGCGACGGAAGTGCCCATACTCGGATGCTCGAGTCCAGCGAGGCACTATACAACAATTGGCGTGCTGGGGAATGCACAAGGCGGGTGGTGGCAGCAGAATGGCCGCGAAGAGTAAGCTGAGGCTCACTCTCTGTTGTCACACGAGCACTGTGAAAAGCGTGAGTGACAATAAGTGAACGAGGACCCCCACTCACGTGGCAGATGCCAGACTAGCTACATCCATACGCCATATTTTAACCGTACAATCATCGCCGCCGGTGGCCAAGCACAGCTCAGTAGGGTGGAAGGCGAGTGCACGGACTGCATCGAGATGGCTTGAAAACTGAGGATCAGCCAACAGTTCCTGACATAGATCGTAAACGCACTTCCTCAGCGTTCGTTTAGCTTTCCACAGTTTCGTGCTTTCACCATCCGCTTCGTCCACAACACCAACTGCTTCGGCTTCATCCTCGTCCTCACCAACCTCTTCAGACTCCTCCTCTTCACTTTCTCGCCACTGCTGGACATGTTGCTCGTATGATGACCGTAGTTTCTCTTTCCATTCTCCCGCGTCATCAGGACGGAATATCATCGTTGTTGGCTTCGGAATGTCACAATCTTGGTGGGTCGTGTGGTTCTGTCCAATCCCATCTTGTTGTGAAGGTTGCGCTTGCTGTTGAGAAAGGAGTTGAGATGGAGCGAGACTACGTTGTAATTGATTTTCTTGTGACTGCTGAGGTTGGGTCTGGACCGGAACCTGCTGCTGCTGGTACACACCTTGCCCAGCAATAGCAAGTTGATTCCCTCGGTCAAGCGGGCCCGAGGAAGTAGGCACAGTACCGGGGCCGGACATTACCCCCATGGCGCCGGAGCTAGTGCCACTCCCGAGTGTCGGGAATTCTTTCCCTGGGACACCACCCACGCCAACGCTGTTGATCCCAGGACCGGCCACATCTGGCAGTTGCTTCCTAGGTCGTCCATTATATATCGTATCAAAGGGAGAAAGTCCTTGGCCTTGCCCCATGCCTTGCCCTTGTCCCACACCACCCACACCTCCGGCCATTCCACCGCCGAGTCCAATTCCCCCAGTAGCACCAGGGTTCATGATGTTGCCACCAAGACCCATGCCGGGGTTCGGATTGGAGAGGAGTGGGCGATTCGGAAGTGGGTTCATTGCTTGAGGTGATGTCAGATATGATATTTCTTGGAGACATTGTTTGAGGTACTCTCGGCTCCTTGCACGCGATTTGGGATCACGCCCAGTCGGAGCTTTGCTCAAGGCAGCAACCGTCGAAGGTGCAGAAGCGGGAACGGCGGGAGCACAAGCAGGACCACGGGGAGCGATACCGTTTGGTGCCTTCTCGGATGGAAGGGGTGAATCTAGCGGACAAGATATCATATCACGACGATCCACAAAGGAAAGAGAGGGAGGCCACATACCCTCACTTCGTGGTGAACTCCCACTGCTTCCGTCCTTATGGCTCTGGGTGTCATCCTTTGCGCTTTGCTGGATAGTAGCTAGCTTGGATGGCACCACTGTTGGCGGGGGAGCAAGTTGTTTTGAACTGTATGCACCATAGAATGCACGAAAAGGTAATGGAAGAAAAAAGATGAGACGGAAGGCTACGTGGCGAGCGGGAAAATGAGGAGCTCACCGTTCCATGCGAAGAGCATATTCAAGCATCTTTATACGTCGCATAAGGTCCAACTTGACGTTCTCGAATGAACGGCGCTCCCCCTCAAGAAGAGCAATGCGTGCCTATGAGTGGACGGTGAGCAAGGTGCACATAGAGCGTAGTACGAAGGCATCTCGAGTCTGGGGAGACAGAAGGAGGGGAGGAAACGCGCGTGGCAGACACAAAGATACCACATCGAGAGGCCGAGTAGGATCAAGGCGGAAATGGTGGGAGGAATGTAGAAATAAAATGCAATGACACTGACCCTCATCTCGGCCCTCTCAATCTCCCACTCGTTCCTGTCGCGTTCGTACCGTCGCCATTCTGTCTGCAAAAAGTGCAAGACACTCGACAAGGTAAAATCTTGGCCATTTTGGGGTGGAGGTGGAGGGATGCCCTGGCCTTGGCCTGGTTGACCGAGTGGGTTCTGTTGCTGAGACGGTGGGCCCTGGTTTCCCTGGGAGCTGGGTTGGGGTGGAGGCACCTGGAGCGTGCCGAGCATTGGGATTTGGATTGTCTGTGGATGGTGAATGTTGGGCGGGCCTTGGTTTGGGGGTGGAGCTACAGAATTATTTTGGGCGTGGTAAGCACCGTCGAGTTGATGATGCACGTCGCGTTGCTGAGAGGCGGTGAGGGTATTCTGCGAGTGCTGCTGGCGCTGTTGCTGCTGCTGCGTCTGCGCTGGGGATTTGAGGTTCAAAAGGAGTCGGGGTGTGGTGAGCATCGTCCCGGGTGACGAGCGGAGCGCTTGTTAAATGTTTGCTGCTTACAAACAATCGACGCTCTTCACGGTGGTCGACGACGAGCAGCGCTTCCTCGATCCCATCGACGAAGACGACAAAGAAAAAGACGGCCCAAACAGAATCCAGGTACATCCCACCCGACGACCCCATTTCACAGAGTCACACTTGAAACTTTACCGCCGCGCGCGTGTATACGTTTCACTCCAGTCGGGTACCGCGAAATACGACCGTCAATCCAACAGGATACAAAAATTATTCCTTCTTCCCTGTCGACAGACGGCCTTCTTTTCCAAGTCACTGGTGTTTAACGGTCTGTCTCGTAGCACTTTGCGGTAGAGCCAATATGCCATCTTGCCACCCTGTCTCCACTTCTTCGCCACTTCCACAAACCCAATCGTGGTCATGAGCAGATCGAGACGCTCAAACGACATGTAGCGCGAGTTCGCGACGCATGGCAAAGGGAGCTGTCGGCCGATTGAGCCACACAATCAGAGGGTGCCTCAACGAGTCTTACTGCGAGAAATAACAAGCCTGACGGACGCAGGAATTTGTGTGCCAAAATAAGCATTCGTCCTGCCAATACATGAGACCCACGAGACGGGCAACCAGAAACAGGTCACCTCTTTCTTTCGGTTCGGGTACAAAGTTCACCACCAGGCTGAGGCTGATGATGTCCCATCTGTCGGTGTACTTGTCCACATCCATAGTCAAAAAGTCCTGCTCAATGATCGATGAATGTCTGCTTCGGAGGTCGATAGGTGTCGTCGTTATCCACGACGAACACGACGCGTAGTTGTCTGGTCTCAGTGCGCCAACCTCCAATAAGCTAAAGGGTACGTTAATGGCAAGGAGATTCAAGGCACTCGGAAGACAGTGTACGCACCTCAGGGACCCCTTGCCGTCTCTCCTAGATAGGCCCATACCAACGAGCCACTTGATAAGAACCTTTTCGCTCCCCCCTCCTCGATCCATACTCTGCCCGATACTCGACATTCGTTGATATGCTCCCAACCCTCCCAGTTGTTCGATCTCTTGCTCCACGTCCCGCAGCTCCTTTGCATTGGACGCACTAAACGCATTCTTTTGAAGTTGCCTTTGCTCCTTGAGTAGAATATGGAAGCGCCGGATCAACGTCCTCGTCGTGCGCGGACTGCTGCCGCTATTCGGGGACGTATGTTCTTCCGTCAAGGTGATGGGCGTCTTCCTCTTGCGAGCGTTGCGCATCGGTGTCCTGTCAGGAGTCAAGCATGCTGCTTACACGTTTTGCACAACCCTAACAGCCACTTCCGCAGTGTCACACTGGCCCTGCGCGTTCGTCTGTCCACATCGCTTTAACAATTGAAATGTTTCACTTGGGCACACCACAGCCAACAACCGACATCGAGACCCGAACATGGCCAGCAACGTCAACTCACGGAATACAATATAGTTGGATTCTCCCCAACGGTCTGTTCTCGACTTCTCGCGCGGAATTTGCCCCCCGGTTAGGCAAGGATTGCTACATGTAACAGTTGCTCGAGTGGTTTCCTAGAGCTCTGATATGACTGCGGATCAACACACACGTCAAGGTAGCAGTACTCGCTATTCCGCCATGCAAAAGTGTAGTTTGACGCAGCTCTTCGCCCCGACTAGAAACCGACGACGGGGGTGGCAATCCGAATAACTTTGTGTGAAGCCGGCGGCGGGCGAATCACCATCCCTTCGTTACTAGTTATTGGTAGCACTCGATCAGTGGCTACTATCGAGGTACGATCCAATGCAATGACTTGGATCTCGCGTCAAACGCGGCCTACTGTCAGCCGTACGTCGCTTCCTTTACCGACTGGATAGTAGGGGGATACAGAGTCAAGTCGAAGGGCATCGCCCCTCCCGGTCAAAGAGCGAGTAAATCTCGACACGTTCAAGTACTTCCGCCTCCGGACTTGAACCCTACACTCCAGCAGTGGGCGCGATCTCACCGCTTTCTCTCTCTGAACACAAACACTGGTCGAAATACCGCCACAAGTGACCGCATGACCAGTTGATCTTTGTTGAACCATCAAATCCAACATGCTGGTATGATGTATCGCTACAAGTGACCACTTCTACTGACAACGAAGTTGATCGTTAACTTGACCACGAGATCCGTTGTGATGGTCGTGTTGCGGCAAAACATTCAGCAGCTACATACTTGACATCTACTCTAGGGCAAACCGCAGGGTCACATGAAAACGGACCTTGGCGGCACTAAAATGGTCCCGTGGCGCGGTGCTGGATCACATGTTCCTACTAGGCATCTCACACTGGCTGGTAGGTCACGGGCAACCAATCACAACCTATGAGGATCGAAACTATATGCAATTCATAAAACTAGCGAATACAACTACCTGCCCAGTGAATGAAGATTTTCGTGAGGATGTATGACGCTTGGCGCGTGGAAAATTACGAGGTCCAAGTAGATCACAAAGAGCGGAGGTACTAAAAGACAGAGTGAGACACTAAGGGATACAACGTCAAAAGGTGGCAACGAAAGCCTTTGGTCGACAGAAGAAAACCGCGTATCTCATAAGTGATCTTCATACCAAGCCATGACCATCTTTCTTGGCGTCAATTCTCTCGAAACGCTCCTCTTCTTGTCGCTGTAGTGTGTCAGCACACGTCGAGATCATACAAAAACGAGGCCACCTACCCTCTTGATGACACACATGTTTGCCAGGAAGAGACCAACGACGACCGCCATAAATCCATATGTAGTACTAAAGCCAAATGAAAGGGTGTTCTCGGCTGGCTGAGAGGTACGTACCTGAAAACATCGTTCAATCTCGTGTCTGCAAACTTGGTAATTGGAGTGACACAGAAATTGTTTGCCGCCATAGTTGCAGTTACATTGGGACAGAAGGTACCACCAAATGCGATTTCATCAGTGGCATTAAAGTAACCACAGCACATGAGCTATGTGATGGGTGAAATCCACACACGAACAATCCGTCGTCACATTTACGCACCAAGTCTTGGATGGCAATCTTGGTAGCATTGTTCTGCATTCCAAATGCTTTGTGATAATTGTTGCGTTCATGAAGCGTGGAGAACCAAACATATGTGCCAAAGACGAGAATGGCGATGCCATTGATGAGCAGCAGCCAGTTGAGAATGACGAGAGGTCTCATGCCCCGCAAGGTGACAAGAAGGAGGGAGCTGACAAAGGTTGCCAGGAAGATTATCCCTAAAACAGTTCCGGCTGTAGAGAAAAAAGTAAAGGCCGCTCAAGAACCCAAAATGAGAAATCTTACTGGTGAGGTCAAAGGAACTAAAGGTGAGGTTGAGGAGTACGTTGGGCTGGCGCCAGACGAGCGAGAGAACGAGTACTAAGATCCCTGCGATCAGGAGACAGATGTCAAAGAAACCCCAGGCTAGCATGAGACGCTTGGACACCATCTTGGCAGAACGGAAGGGCGGGTGAAGACGAATGGTAGGTTTCGAGAGCAGTTGGTTACTTCAAAACAAGACTCTTCCAGAGAGTGTACAAGACTAGACCGGCTAGGGGCGAAGATAAAAAGAAGGGGCGATCGACGCCAATAGGCTGGCCTGCAGCAGAAGAGATGGAAAAGGTGGTGGAGAAACGAAAGGTGGACGTCAATGAGCCAGGTTGTGACAGCGGTCCGATGTTAAATGCTCACTGCAGTGCTGGTAGTTCCTGATGGTTACTATCCCGATGAGCCGAATATATTCTTTCGAGCCCTCGGTCCAGAGGATGACGAAAGACGATGGAAGGCGATGGCAGGGAAAGAGATCAGGACGAGCAGCGGGCAGACGAACGACGAAAGGTCACCATGGCCACTCCCTCGTAGAGACCGTATCCGTTTTGAAAACGATGGGACAATGTGCAAAAGAGACAATGACAATATATTTATGTAATCCTCCCACGTGCCCTCTTCCTCCTCGGCGTCCATGACTCGCGACTGCCTCATACAAGGTGGTGGCTCCCTCCTGGTGGCTTGGCAGCTCAAGGCCAAGCATGTTCTCATCGTTGGTGGTGGCGATGTTGCTTCTGGTCGCATTGAATCTGTGCTTGTCGCTGATGCACGAGTCACCATCATCTGTCCCAACACGGGCTTGCATCCCCTCACGAAAAAATATATTGATGGTCCCTTCCAGATAATATACCACGATCGCGTCTTCCACAATGCAGACGACCTCATTGGTGTTGACATGGTGCTCACCGCCATCGACGACGTCGCCGAATCTCGTGCGATTTGCTCTCTCTGCAGGGAGCGCAAAATCCCGGTCAACGTCGCTGACATTCCAGAGTCCTGCGATTTTTATTTTGGCTCTCAGATTCGCGATGGACCGTTGCAGATAATGATATCTACGAACGGACAAAGTCCGAAGCTAGCAAATCTTATTAAACAGAGGATCGAACGCAGCATCCCGGAACAGGCGGGAAGAGCGATCGAAAAGGTGGGGGAATTGAGGGAAATGCTCAGAGAAAGAGTCCCGGGTGTTGGGGGTCCAGTGAGCAAACGCCGGATGAAGTGGATGGTAGGCATCTGCACCTCCTGGAAAATGGAAGAATTGGCAATGTTGAGCGAGGAGAAGATGAGGAAGTTACTGGACCAGGGTTGGGAAAACAATGCGATACCACCTCCTGAAGCTGTCGGTGGGAACCCCGACCGCGGCAAGCGCACCAGTGGCACCGCATGTCCGCTTGGTGCGTTTGTTCTTCCATTGCTGGCGTTTGCGGCGGGCGCTGTCACGGCTACTATTTTACTCGCACACCGCACCCGGTGATTGTGGGAGAGATTGACGACCACCCCGTCTCCTGTTTCTGGTAAGCCATTCGGACGATTGCGATCGTCACAGCGCAACAGACGGAGGTCAGTTTAGGCAACGCTCGAATCCCATCGACTTGGCGCGATGCATCTACAGTTGTTGCAGTTCCATCCCATGGGGGAGGGCCCAAGATAGGTCGGACAGATGAACAGGAATAGGCGTTGCATGGCATCACTTCTGAAATAGCCTCATTGGTGGCTGGATTGTTGACACGAAATATATGGTTTTTGCAGTTTTTTATGAGAGCTCTCGACCGTGATTTGTCACCTCGACAGACATTTACCCCGGGACGGTGTATGTAAATAAAGTGGATTCTGTTCCGTGACAACCAGGATGGTGCACAGTTTGGAGATGCGCACTCTTGAATGCGAGGGATCTACCAGCTGAGGGCTAGCGGCGGTGGCTACTCGTGTATATCGTCGGCCTAGAATAAATATCATTCGTGTAACTCGAGATCTAGCCACTTTTGGATACCTCCTGACTTGTAGTCGACGGCACCCACCGGGAGATAAGTAGAGCGATCCCTTCACCCAGGGCCACTTGTGTTTTACAGTCCAATCATGCCACGACTGTCCATCGTGCACTGGAACGATGCGTACCGGGTTACACCTCAGAAGATCTCACCAAACGGTGACACAATCGACGTTACCCAGTTCGCTGCCCTCTTGAACGATATTCGACACAAATGGTGCGTGAGATCAGATGGGACACGCGATGGCCTCTCGCTGTTCTCTGGAGATTTGTTTTCGCCATCGATTGAGAGTACGGTGACTCGAGGAAGCCACATGGTGAGACGAGTTTCCATGTACACTAGTCTTGGTTGATGTTCGGCAGGTTCCAGTGATGAATGAGCTCGCACCAGATGTCGCATTGGCGGGTTTGTGCTTCATCGGGGTACCTACGCGACTACTCTGCTAACTACGTACATTACATTATCAAGGCAATCATGACTTTGATTTCGGTTTGTACCAGCACAGTTCATTCGAATGCATGGCACTGAGCACAGTGCCCTGCAGGATACCCACATCTTTCAAAGTTGGTCGATGACACGAAGTTTGTAAGTTCTCTAACCAAACTCCGCATGAACCATCTCACCTGCGTACCAGCCCTGGCTCCTGAGCAATATCGTCGACGAGAATACAAACAATGTTCCTGAACATCTACATCTCTTCGAGGTGATAGAGCGGTCAGGCGTCAAAGTCGGTATTATTGGCCTCGTCGAAGAGTGTGTCTTCCGTTGTTCTGAGTTCGACGTGCCTTGTGACTCTGAACTGCAGAGACTGGATCAGCACGGTGTCAGCATGGCCACCCAACTTCAAGTTCAAGGACATGGCAGAGACCGGTAGAGATTTGTCACGGCGCTTGCGCGAGGAACATCAATGCGACCTTATTATTGCATTGACTCATGCCAGGTAGGAGAGTGTCACTCACGCGCTTGAAGACATCGCTGATACATTTAGTAGGGTCCCAAACGTAACATTACGACTCGCCCGGAAGTGACACTCACTCACCCTTATTACTATAGGACATCCAACTGGCTAAAGATTTGTTAGCCTCGTCCCCCTCTGCTCAAAACACCCATTCCATAGCAGGGGAACACGGTGTGGACATTATCCTTGGTGGTCATGACCACCTCTATTTCGTGTCGAAAGGTGTAACTACTTGGGAGGGATACGATGTCTCAAAGCCGAGCATCGGGTCTGAAGGAGACGATGGTGATATTCTAGTGGTTAAAAGTGGGACAGACTTTAGAGAACTCAGTGAGCTCACACTACAATTCAAAGATACCCCTCCTGGTAGTGTCAGGAAGAAAGTAATTGAAGCTGTTCATGGTGAGTGCCCATTCTCTATGTTGCGTTGTCGCAGAGAGATTGAACAGCTATACTGCGTTACAGGTAAACACCATCAGATCCAGCCCGGTATGCCGCCGTCGAAGAACCTGCAGAAAATCCTTCACGACGTACTGTCATCGATATCTGAGTCGTTGAACGTGCCTGTATGCATCACCGAAGTACCACTCGATTTACGATCGCATTTCTTGCGCACAGACGAGGTATGGGGTCTTGATCAGCCAGTCAGGACAACTGATGTCCTCTCCCGTGCAGACGGCAGCAGGGAATTGGTTCGCAGATGTCTTGAGACACGCATACGACGATGTTTTGTCGACGAAATGCGGTAGCGGCTCTGATGGGGTCCTCATAAGTGCCGGGACACTACGAGGGGACACGCTGTATCCCGCAGGTATAGGTCTATCCGGCAGATAAATTGTCACGCCTACTGAGACTGTTGAAGGCGTGATCACACTAGGGAATATTCTGGAGATTTTGCCTTTTGATGATCCAACTGTTGTACTTGAGCTAGATGGAGAATCCTTGTGGGATGCGCTTGAGGCAGCGTTGTCCAAATACCCCGCACAAGAAGGGTAAGTAGTCATTCCATCCCCATGTTCGATTCCGCCAATGAATAGTTCAAGACGGTTCCCCGTTGTATCTGGCTTACGTGTCTCTTGGGACTCTCGTCGGCCCCCTGGTCAGCGTGTACTCGGGGTTTGGCTCTCGCGGGAAGTGCTCAAAACTCCGACGGAAGGCAGCAGTACTAGCTCTGGACCAGGAACACCCACGCTTGTGGACGGTGAATTCGTCAAAAGGGAGAAGAATGGGCAGACATACAAGATTGTAACGAGAGAATATATGGCTAGTGGGCACGATGGGTACATAGCCCTCCTTGGACACCAATATCTCATTGACGATGAGCATGGACAACTGATGAGCAGTCTCGTTAGGAAGTACCTGCTCGGTGGGTGCGGATACATTACGCGAAGTAATACACCTTATGGTTGCGTTGGCAGGAGCTCACTATGTCAACAAAGTGGTTCGTTTATGCGAGAAGAATCAAGAAATGATTCACCTTCACTCAGGGACGGCGGATGTCGTCAGGCGAGAGATCGAGCATAGAAAACGACACGCGGATAATCACCACTTGTTGCCCAAAGTTGCTCAAAAGTGGCAGCAAGCGGCTGTGAACGCGCTGCATAAGATGCGCACTCGCGTACACTACGAGGATCATTTCAATATTGTCGCACGAGAGCACATGAGTGGGGTTGATTGCTATGATGGAAAGAAGATTCGGCGAGGGGATGGGAGGGACGGTCAGAACGGTCGTGGGGGGACCTGCGAGGAGGATTTGCTTGTAATTCATCCGGTCGTGGATGGAAGATTCAAAGATGTGGCGAGGAGCTCTGGCATACAGTGTGGAGTAAAGATGTAATGACCGCTAAATTTGCTGTCCGAATGCTGTGTGTAGCGGGGAATGGAGTCGCCCGCACTATGGCACCACCAAAGGGGAATATCCACCGCAATGCTCGGTTATGTTGAAGGAGTAACGAGTTCAGGAACTTGGACTGGTGACGGCGGGTCTCCGGTCAAGGTCCGGCCATAATGTGTCAAGATACCTATAGACGAACCGATGCCAGCACCGCCTAACACCACTTTAAAACAGGTGTGAACGGATGTTGTCTGCTGGTACTCGGATCCTACTCACAATTTATCGTGCCTGCTCTTCTCCAAAATAGTGCAGGGATAAGGACGGCAAGGAGCAAGGCACCGATGGTAGAATGGTCATCCTCCCGCAAAGATGCGGTCTGCGAGAAGGTGAGCACGAAGCACATAGGTTGAGCGGAAGAGAACGCACGTCGTAGGCGCTACGAATGTGCCTATTTCTGACGGTGACCTCGTTGGAGTTGGCGGACCGAACACATTCAAACCCCCCACCAGCCGCGCATCCTGGACCAGTATGAACAGAGACACAAAATGGAAGAGCAAGTCTTACCGACCGCCCCCCCAACCCAGGTCGCGCGTAGGAAGCGGTTTATGGTGAACTGAGCCCGGCCCTTATGCGCGAGGACGAACGCTGTATATAGTGGTGGGGTGAGCAATGAGAACAGCTGGTATCCCTTGCTCATGGACCGCCGCACGAGGAACTCTACGTCTGCTGTATGTGGTCCTTTGGCAGCCATCTCAACAGCAAGCACGGCGTCGGTGCCAGTCGACGTCGACGAGTTGATATGGTCTGTCATACCACGTGGTCTGCACGGACCAAGCTTGCCCTAAGGCGGCGACAAGCGGAAAGGCAAACGCCGATCTCTCTTGTTCCCCGACCCCGTGTATCCCCCCGCTGCAACTGTGATGTCGGTCTCTCCATCGACCGATGTGTATGATGCACAAATGCTTGACTTCTCTTTGGACTCCGATGTCCCAATGAACGCTACAGGCTCCGCAGAATTTTTCGCAGAAGCGCTGATGGACCACGATGGCCACCTTACTACTTCTACTTACGCCGAACATGCCAGCGTAGAGATAGACATGGAAGAATACGTCGGCGACAATTCTGAATACGAGATGGAAGACGAAACCGCTGAATATCAGCGCCCTCATGGGGATGAGTTGCTAGACATCGAAGTTTACGACGCGTCACATGCACCTTCTCCTCTTGTTCCCCCTCACTCCCTACAGCCATCCGTCGACGTTTCGATCGATTCTGAACATCCAGCACCAATATCGCCAGGTTTCTCGGGACATGTCCCTCTCCCCGAGGTGCAGCGCGAACCAGAGTTGGAGGTGCACCCCACACCCCTTGACCACCCGTTGGCTGACGGCCCCCACGTGGAACCCTCAGCATCAGGGGAAGTTGTCTCTTCGGAAGCAGTTCCCTCCGGTCTGGCGCATCCAACTGACGCTCCCGACAAAAATATTTCCTCTGTCAGTGAGTCCCACGAACAACCAGGCGATACTGCCCGTACCGACGAGCAGCCACTTGAAACTCCGGCCCCTGCGGACGCGCATGATGAGGCAGAACCTCATGTTCCACTCACCGTTGAGGAGCAATCTGTCAACTCGGAGGTGGCTCGACACGAAAGTTCAGAGCCATCGACCGATGAGCCAGCGCCTCCTTCCGGCGCCGAGAATGTCTATGATATCGATCCCCCAATCCAGGATGAAAAGGCTAGGGAGCAGGCACTGGCGACAGAGGGGGAGGCGGTTGACCCCCTTCAGATTTCGGATGGTGTTTACATCGATCCTCCTCCTGCTGTATTACTGTCTATTGCCGATCGTTCCGAGCCAGGATTTGCATTGTTCAACCAACCTAACATGGATGGCGAGTCCGCAGAGTCCTACGACACCCAGCGAGCTTATTCGCTACTTCTTGAGACTCGACCAACACTATACTACGAACCTCTGAGTAGCGTCTTCGAGGTGCTACGTCAGGATGAGGGATTACTTTCCCGGGTTCCTCACAGCTTTGAAGGTGAACTTGTACTCGATGCCTACGATCTACAGTTGGTAGTTTCTGAGGTCAGCAGTACTCTCGACTGGGATATCGCTGTATGCTAATTATCATGTAGGACAACGTGCATTCACGTGAAATTAGTTTGCACGATGTCAATCTTTTACACGACGGATCTAACTTTGTAGGACCTCTTCGGCTTCTCCTCCGCGCTGTTGTCCCGCGGTTCATTATTCGATATTACGCACTTCAGGAGCAGATTCAGCGACTTAATGTGGCTGAAACAGAACAAGGAGAGCACGACGAAGGTTTATGTTGCCTACCGTCTCATTGCGTGATTGCTTACACATGTTTGAACAGAACGTCACGAACATTACGATACGAGCGAAGAGCACCCCCAATCTCAGCAAGAAGAAGTAGCCAATCACCTCTCTCCACGCACTTCGGTTTCCGACGGTTTGGAAGTACCGCCTACCAAAGAACCTGTCAAAGGGCCTGAACCTTCTTCTGAACCAGCTGAGGAGACTCCACGAGAGGATTATGAACAGGAGAATACCTTTGTTGTCCAAGAACCTGCGGGTGAATATCACGAGCATGCCGGGGGGACAATACATGCTCTCGAGGATGAGGATGACTATGAGGATACTAATGATGGCGATGAAGGCGAATCCGCCAAATCCGATGCTGACCAAGTTGACAACACAGCAGCAGAAGATACTAATGTCACAACAACAGTCACTGAGCAGGAATCGAAATTCGGAGACGAGCAAACTGAATATCTGGATTACGTTCGGCCGGAAGAGGATGTCGAACGATACGGTGAGGATCTCCCAGAGCGTGCTGGAATGGCATCCTCTGTCCAATACGGTGAACCTTCACATTATGAGGGAGGAGTGCAAGATACGTCAACAGCAGTGGACCAAAGCCAGGCTATTTTACCCGGTTCGGAAGGGGATGAAGAGGACAGGTCTGCGGCTACCCCAATCCCCGCCCGCATAGTCCTTGATCCCGAATCCAATGAATTCACTGACGAATCGATATCGCGTACGCCTATATATTACGTTACTTCTCCAATATTTCTGACTTACCTTCAAACTCCCAGCTAAGCAAGAGAAGCTGGCTCCGGGTAGTGAAGAACCTACGACTAGCGAGCGTGTAAATGGGGATGTTAGTAGTGAGTATACTTCCCGAGCAGCTCAACGTATTTATCTAATGGGATACCAGCAGAACAAGCATCAGGTAACCTGGGGACGAGTGCCGCCAAAGCAAAATTATTCTCAGAAGTCGATAAATCTGACTCGAACTTTGTTTCGATACTGGAACGTGAAGCTGGTATGGTTTCGTTGATTCTTATTCGCACTTCCGCTCACACGTTGAATATAGATGCTGAATTTGACCGAACATTTAATTCTGAACAGAGTGGACAGGAAGGCGGTATTGAAGTTACCCTTCAGAACGATGAGACCTGGGATGAATGGGATGACGAAGATGCCGAAGGAGAGGATGAAGAAGACTGGATAGATCCAGACGCTGCTTCGAACGAAAGTTCTGTCACCCTTTCGAGCAATGCGTCGTCAAAAAGAGGTTACGACGAGGTAGATCCTAGTGGGGATGCGTATGTGGACGATTCTCGACATTCGCCAGGTACGTCGTGTGTTTCTAGTAGCATCATGTGTTAGATGTGTCCGACAGGCTCAAAACGGCTACGCATCCAATGATGCTCCGTCAGCGATTTTGCCTACTACCTCGTTATGCCTCCATTGCACAACGTACCTGCACCTTCGCATCTGTGCAGTGCTAACTTATTACCTTCGTGCACATATCTTCCTTCACCCAAACCTCTGGCATCCGTTGGGCACCCATGTGATTAAGGTCAAGTACTTTTCTTCATCACCAGTTTTCGGTACCTCGTTCCACCATCTGGTCTTCATTTTCTGTCTGTCGCATTGTATCCATGACTGACCTTTTCAGTGCGAAATCGACCGATATCGGATGGGTATGTCAAGAAGTTTGGGGCACGATGAGATGGATGTGGGACGTCACTGAAACGTTTGAGTACATGTAACTGTTTTTGTGTCCGTATATGAAGAGTATCCGTCGTCCATCGAAACGGCGATTCCCGAGCGTAGCGAGAGTCGGGCGCATGAAAGTGTCATCGGTATCACTTGTGCTCTACTACTTCATGTCACTCTGCCGCTAGCACGTCCTTTGCCCGCTTGACTGTGAGTCCCAGGACGTTGCCTTTCTCCGGTACACGAATGGCCGACACAGACACCTGTCGTCTGTGTGCCCAAATCATAGATACACATTTTGGCCCCCTCACAGCAGTAGGTGTTTACGTACCAAACTTACGCTCTACTCTTCATCTGCTCTCTAGAAAGTTTCGTCCGTGCTGTTGGCCCGAGGCCGATTATCGCTCCCGCAACTCGTTCGTTTCACTCTGATGAAGCCGCGGACCGTGCGCGCATCCATCCTCGTGCTCATACAGCACAATATTCTCTGGCACTCTCATACCGACGACGAAGGCGAAATGCTCGAGTTCAATACGCTCGAGTGTCTCTTGCGGTTGAGATTTGGGCGGTACGTATCCTTAGCAGAGGACCTCTTCGGTCGGGCGGTGCGTCCCGTCCATGTTTCGCGTGTTATCCATCATCACAAGACTAAGGGTTCCTTTCTTTTCCTGTTACCAGGGTGCGGATATCGTGCAGATTGTGTTAGATCACGGAAAGCTCCGACCGCCAGATATCATGTCACGACTGTCCCGATACGATTCCAAGAGTGCGTTCTCTGTCGCGCATCGTACCTTGATCCATTCAACATGACTCTGACCCTTCTTGCGTGTTTTCATAGAATCCAGTATGTATTCACAATTATTGTCCAAGCTCGTATCGGAATCATACCTCAAGCCATCTACCGTTCTCTCACACAATTCACCACGGGACAAACGGATAAAGTACGAAGCTGAAGAAAAGGCCAAGATTTCTGGTTTTCCGACTGCCAAGCAACTTCGGGAGGCCAAGGTGATTGCTGAGACGAGACTTAGAAGAGAAGAGGAGGATGCGGAAAACGTTGGATTGGTGTGTCCTTCGGAACAACTCCGTCCCTCTGAAAGGGGTTAATCGATCAGTTTAGAAGCGAAAGCCAAAGGAACAGCCGAGTGGGCGCTCGTCCAAGGTAAGAGCTGCTTGTAGTCCGTAGTCGCTTGCTGAGACAGAATTCCGCTTGGCCACCTTTGCAGAAAAATAAGGTGGCTGAGAACGTCGTAGATGTGAGTGCCCACCATACTCCCAGAGTGAATGCTTAGCGCTCGTAGGATGAAGTCCGCTTTCGAGTGAACTTTGACAAATTTAATACCCATATTCGCAACAAGGTATGATTTCCCAGTGCAAATTCTCTCGTTCCAAGTTGATAAAGTAGATGTAGCTCATTGAGACTGCCGTTGAGGAGCGGTTTAACCACAGTGCCGCTCTAGTTATGAGAGCGACCCTCAAAGCAACTGAGTCCAAACAAAAGTCCGTTTCCGAGATACGTTCAGGTATCACAGTCTGCTTGCACTTGTATACTGTGAACATCAGCGTCTTATGTCTCTTGTCCAAGACCCTACTTCTACCGCTGCCATCAAGATGCACATCCAGGACGACGAGGGCCTGTCAGAGGGACTTGTGACTACATCCAAAGTGCCCTCAAATTCCACCCTGATAAGGGATTACCTTGGCCTTTTGGCGTGTGCAGACAACCCGACGCCAGCTGGCAAAGCGGCGTCCTTCGTTAGTCTCGGCGACAACAAAATTAATGTCGAGTTTGATGCCATTAGTAAGCGATTGAGGAGACGCGTATTCGAGGCCGTGACGAGGGAGCGACATGGGGACGATGGGGTACGGATCGTCAGGCTACTGTTAGACGTTGGAAAGATGGACGAGAAGCACGTGAGTGGTCCCTTTCGGCTGAGGACCAGGATTTCTGACATCTTGCGTGGATGTTAGATAGCAAAGGTGGCGATGATGGCCAACAAGGACGTCCGACCACTGCTGTCTGCCCTGTCTTCTGATTTTCTGATATCGACGCAGGAAGTTCCAAGGAGTGCAGACCGCAATCCAACCCGTACATTTTATCTTTGGTGGGACATTCTCTGAATGATGATGACCCATCTCTCCAGCAGTCTGCTGACACTTCTCCGCAGGCACGTTGACCTCACAAAAGCGTACTCGGTGTTACTTGCAAGTCTTTACAGGACACTGTTCAACATCGGCATGCGTCGACAAGCAGAGCAGGAGGAACCCAATGTCAAGGCCATCCTGATGAAACGGGAGCGGACAGATGTCGCACAAGACGCGAATCTGTTGACACGGATGGAACGCGAGGTGCTGGTAGAGTGGGAGCGGAAGCGGGAGATGCTGAACGTGTTGGAGATGCGCGTAGAGGAAGCGGTATTTATATTGAGAGACCTTAATCCCGGTGGTAGTATGGACGATACGTGAATTTCAGTAACAGGTCTTTGCTATGCGAGGGAGTGCTTGCCTTGTCGACCAACCAATGTCTGTGTGCCCTACTTCCTGGTTCCCAGACGCATCGAGGCTATAACAGCCTTGACCCGCTGCGCACCACAGGCACTACACCACACTGCAGCCAGACTAAGAGACTGCACGAGATGAGCACCGACTGCAAGCCCCAAGGCCAAGCGAGCTACATCATCCGCAGAGACGTCGAGGGAACGCAACTCCCATCCCACCCTGGTCCTGGCTGGACTCGTTTCGTCTGCATCTCGGACACACACTCGCGCGAGTATCGCGTCCCGCCAGGAGACGTCCTGTTACACGGTGGTGACCTGAGCAGCTGGGGACATCCATCGCAGCTGGCGACGACGATCGAGTGGTTAAAGTCGCTCGATCACCCTGTGAAGATGTGAGTGTGCCCATCCAGATCCTTCCTGCGCGTCACGTCGCTCATGAAACCGTATCACAGCATCGTCGCTGGGAATCACGATGTACGTGTCATCCCAACGACCTGACCGTGGAGACAAGCTGGTACTGAGTCGTCATGCCGACAGCTGTGTCTAGATAAAAAATGGGGTCAATGTGAGAGCTCGGGGTTGGATGCCAATGTTCGTCTCGCTGTCTGATAGCGTGTCGAAGGAGGGTTCTGACGACGTGATGAATAGGTGATCGAACAGACTCGAGCATATGTGCGCAGCCAAGCATCTTCCGGAATGCATTATCTCGAGCATGAGCCTTTGCACTTCACATCACCGACAGGGAGAGTATGGAAGGTATATGGGTCACCAGTGGGTGTCTGTTTCCTCGAGTGCAACATTTTGTCTCAACGGGCTCTTACTCAAGGCAGCCCCGTTCTACGTCCAGGGTGCCTTTCAATACAAGTCTGTGACAGAAGCTCAAGGTGTGCTTGTCTCTATCCCACCATCTCGTCCCATGCCCACATTCCTTAGCTATATACGCTGGGATACCCAATGATACCGAGATTCTTATCACCCACACACCACCATATAAGACGCTCGACATGACAAGCAGAAGGATATATGCTGGGTGCCATACACTCTCGTCTAGATTGAATGAGCTGAAATATTGTCGGTTGCATGTCTTTGGTCACATCCATGAGGCTGCAGGGGCGCGCGTCGACAAAGTAGCAAGCACGGAGTCACCTCGTGTGTCGGTCAATGCTGCCATAGCAAGAAGTATGTCTGCGATTGTGGTTGACCTACGAAATTAGGTATCAGACACAAAGTCGGAACACACGAATATTACAGAAACGATGAATAGAAGTGAACGACCTGAAGTTAGGAACTATACAGCGACTTTACCCTTCTTTACGACTTTGATACCCAGCTTGGATTTCAAACCGGGCTTGGATTTCTTGGCTAGCGGTGCAGTGATGGCAGCCTTTGAGTTGATCAGTTCCCGCGTAGATTCCGGGAGCAGGTTGTGGAGATCGGGCTCTGTGTCGCTTGCTTTGCGTTTGATGGTGACGGGTTGTAATGTCGGTGCCTCGGATTGTGGGTCGTCCGGGTTCGACGACTGAGCACCTGGTGGAGCTGGCATGGGTACTTTTGAGAAAACCTCTCGTACAAGCTTCTCGTCTTCCTCCTCTTCTTCTCTGCGCCGCTGGTCTTCTTCCGTCTCTAAATCCTCTGCCCGTATACGCGCAACTAGATCGACAGATTGTCCAACCCGCTCATTCCTGGCATTCCTCGCACGGATATCTTGCAAGGCATCGAGAATGTCCATTTCACGTTTTGCATCGACTGTTCGATTCTCGAGCGCTTTCATGGGATTATTCTCTTCTTCTTCTAACCGTGCAAGGCGGTCCTCCTCTTGTCCTCCCTTTTCATCTCTCCATGGCTCAAAGTTACGTGATGCACCGTGTTCCGCTGCGTAGTCGGTATTCTTTGGGTCTGTCTTGAACGTAATTTCTGCAGAGCATAGGGTGCTGTAGACGTGGTCAGTGGAGAATCAAGAATGATGACCCAGACAGCATTTACCACTTGATGTAGAATCGGAAGATCTTGATACCATAATAGTCTTCCCCTTCGACAGTTTCTTTACGCGCGTTGAACTTCTTACCCTTGTAGATATACTCTCCGCAACTGTTACAGCGCCTATATGTCTGGTAAGTGATATGAAATGGGCAGAACATGGGTGACACTCACATCGAGAAGGGAGCCATGAGACGGACGACTTGTTGCGAGTTCTTCGGCCCTTTTCTTCGCGGGATAAGCGAAGGATCAAAGTCCGGGGGGAAGTACTTGTTTAATACTACAAGATCGTCGGTAAACGTTTCCTGCAGAGCATCTGGAACACGTACCCTTTCGTTCGGACATGGTCGTGAAACAGAGGAGTAGATGGTAGTGCTGACTAATGCACGCCCTCAGATGAACGCGTTGTAAATTTCCTGGCCACTGGCGCGCTACGCTCGTTCGCCACCTCCTTCGTCGTCCCGCCTGCCCTCTTTTCACTACAACTCACTTCCAAGGGCAACATGGCAGTACAGCTCAACAAGGCCCTCATCAATGCTCGTCTAAAGAACATCTACGATGGCTGGAACGTGCGTATGTTGTCTCCTTTATGTGTTGCGCCTGCCCTAACCTTCATCGCGTCGCTTTCCAGAATGCGAGCCTTAATGACGACCTGGGATCAATTGCGAACGCAGAAGCACTTTTGTTGCTTTCTGGAGATCCTGCGGCTGAAGATGAGCCCATTCGAAAAGGCACGGCGTTCCAAGTGAGTCTGACGTGGTTTGCCAGCGCGGTAGTTGACTTGATAACGCTCTCGCAGACGTGGTTACTCGGTTATGAGTTCCCCTCGACTTTCGTGCTGTTCGAAAAGGAGAAGCTTCTTGTTTTGTGCTCGGCAAATAAAGGTACGCGTTGGATCAGAATGTACCGCGTTGTCATCCTAACGCACTTTTGCGATGTTCTAGCCAAGGTCCTGCAACAAATAAAAGACGGAAATCCGCCAGTGCCGATTGATATCTTGATTCAAGCCAAGGCGAAAGAACCACCAACGGACGCCCTCAAGAAATTTATTGCTGCCTATGCGACCTATGCGCGTGTTGCGACACTCATCAAAGAAACGTATCGTGGAAGTTTGGTTAATGAGTGGAATCAAGATATAGATAAACTCGCGAACAAACCTGAACAGGTTGATATGGCTCCGGCACTCTCGACTGTGATGGGGGCCAAGGATGAAGATGAGCTAGTGAGACTACCAGTTGATGCAGGATGATGCTCGAAGTCTCATTTCTCTGGCAGAAAATTATCCGCACCGCCGCGAACCTAACGTCGACGCTGCTTGTTCATCACATCGTGCTCAAGCTCGAGACGATACTAGACAAGGAAGCAAAGATCACGCATGAACAGTTCGCTAGTCAGATCGAGTCGCGAATAGGAACGGGAGATGGGGAGGGTGCAAAAGGTCCTGATATGAAAGTATGGAGCAAGGGACGTGGACTGAGTGATGTGCGTTTTTGCTCTTGTTCCATGTGTCTATATGGTGCTATTGCATACAGGTCGATTGGGGGGCAACAGAGTTCTGTTATACTCCCATTATCCAATCTCGATCTACGAGTACCGGCTATGACCTTCGCTCGACTGCCGAATCATCGACGGACCTCATTGCTCACAAGGGTGTGTTCCTCATTGCTGTTGGTTTACGCTACAAGGGCTACTGCGCAAACCTTGGGCGTAGTATCATCGTTGATCCTTCAAAGGTCAGGGCGGGCCTTCTCTTCACCAGTAACAGTACTCGATTCTCCTACAGGAACAAGAAGAGATTTACAATCTTTTGGTCTCCCTCCAATCCGAGGTTGTACGAGAAATGAAGGACGGAAAAATGCTACGTGATGTGTATCAGTTTGCCGTGCAGCACATTCGGGAGAAGAAACCGGACCTGGAAAGAAGTTTTGTCAAGAACCTTGGCTCAGGGGTATGTCCATTCGTTTGAGTTTCTCAAGGTGGGGGGGGAATTGATCAAGTGATAGATTGGTATTGAGTTTAGGGACTCGGCGTATTTACTCTCACCTAAGAACGGGCGACAACTCAAGACAAACATGGTATTCAATTTGGTGCTGGGATTCTCCGATCTCGTGGACGAATCTGGGAAGAAGTGGGTCCATTCTATTGTTTCTGATGATTGTATTACGACACAATTGGGACAGGTATGCATTGCACCTCGTTGACACCGTCCGAGTCGGTCCGGACAAAGCGACGTTTCTCACTGATGGGGTTAAATCGTCAAAAGAAACGCTTTTTTTCCTGAACACAGTCGAGGAAGAGGGTGAGAAACCATCGAAAGCTACCAGGGCACCTCCGACGAAACCTATTGTCAACGGTTCACCTGGAAAGAACAAGACTGTTGGTGGAAAGGTCTTACGCAACAAGACGCGTAGTGCTGCCCAAGAGGAAGTGCTGCAGACGACGGCCGCCAAAATCAAGGAGCATCAAGCGGACTTGCATGCGAGTTTGCAAGCTGCTGGTCTTGCCAAGTACTCAGAGGAAGGGGGTGGGTTTGGTGAGAAGGAGGGGAAAGGATGGAAGCGATTTCAGAGCTACAAGGGTGAGGGTGCGCTGCCGAAGGAGGCAGAGACCTTACGGGTGAGTAGCCAGATATGTGACGTACCTTGGGATGTTCATGGTTGATACGACTCGAAGATATTCGTCGACCGCAAAGCTCAAACAATCATCCTACCCATGCACGGGTTCGCAGTACCCTTCCATATTAACACCATCAAAAATGTCAGCAAAAACGATGAGGGCGACTATACGTACCTCCGCATCAATTTCCAGACGCCTGGTCAACTGGCTGGAAAGAAGGACGAGACTGTGCGATCTGTTCCTCCATGCGTTGTGACACGCTAACGCGTTATCCAATACCTAGCCCTTCGAGGATCCTGATGCGACTTTTGTCCGCTCTGTCACTTACCGTTCTCTGGACGGCCACCGGTTTGACCAAATTTCAAAACAGATCACGGATTTGAAGAAAGAGGTCAACAAGCGGGAACAACAAAAAAAGGAAATGGCAGACGTCATTGAGCAAGACGTCTTGGTGGAGCTCAAAGGCAGGAGACCTCACAAGCTCCCTGAAGTATTCGTGCGGCCTGCTCTCGACGGGAAGCGATTGCCGGGCGAGGTCGAAATTCACCAAAACGGTCTGCGATATCAGTCACCTATGGGCTCCCAGAAGATCGGTAGGTTAACAGCCTACGAAATGTACAAAGAAAGGCTAATCATGTTTGGCCAGACGTGCTGTTTAGCAACATTAAGCATTTGTTTTTTCAGCCTTGTGACAGGGAGCTACTCGTGATAGTTCATATTCATCTGAGGGCACCCATCATGATTGGGAAGAAGAAGGCGCACGTGAGTAGGAGTCATCATCCTGTCTATCTCATATCTTCATTGAGCGCAATCTAGGATATCCAATTCTTCCGGGAGGCCTCCGACGTTCAATTTGATGAGACGGGTAATAGAAAGCGGAAGCACCGTTATGGCGACGAGGATGAGATTGAGATGGAACAACAAGAACGAAAGCGGAGGCAAGTGCTTAACAAGGAGTTTAAATTCTTTGCGGAGCGAATCGCAGAGGCTGCGTCAACTTCGGTACGTAGGACTGACTTGCTATCTAGCAGACCCTGACTGGGTTGTGAACAGACCGCAGAAGCCGTTGAGGTTGACATTCCCTTCCGAGAGTTATCCTTCGAGGGTGTCCCATATCGAACTAACGTCCGGTTGCAACCTACCACGGAATGTCTTGTTCACCTCGTCGACCCCCCCTTCCTCGTTGTCACTCTTAACGAGATCGAAATTGCCTCCTTGGAACGTGTCCAATTTTCTCTCAAACAATTTGACCTTGTCCTCATTTTCAAAGATTTTACGAAAACGCCGCTACATATCAATTCGATACCAAGCGCTCAGCTGGACGACGTCAAAAACTGGCTCGAGTGCGTTGTCCTTCTGGAGTTACTCTTGTGTGTACACTAAATTTCATGTGGTATGACGTATGTAGTTCTGTCGACATTCCGTTGAGCGAGGGGCCTGTCAACTTAAACTGGGGACCTATTATGAAGACGATCAACGAGAGCCCGTATGATTTCTTCCAGCAGGGTGGATGGAGCTTCCTGGGTGGTGGGGGTGTCGAGGTGCGGTTCCCATCTTGTTATCCAAAGCAGCTGAGAATGCCGAACGCGTACCTTTCACCGACAGAGTGACGCAGAAGAGGAATCGGACACCGAGTCTGAGTTCGAGGCCGACCCAGAGGAACTCGTATCTGAAGTGAGCAGTGACGAGGGGAGTGGCTATGATGGGTCGGATGCGAGCGATTATTCGGGGAGTGAATCATATGATGACGGGAGCGATGAAGGAGATGATTGGGACGAGCTTGAACGCAAGGCGGCCAAATGTGCGTGTCCCGGATTTAGCATGGTGTTGGTATTGACGAAGTTTCGCGTCTTTGCACTGCAGCGGACTCGAAGCGGGCCGAAGCCGCCAGGGCGCGCGGGGAGTCAGACGATTCGGATGACGATAGGCCGAAGAAAAAGAAGGGAGCTACTGCCAAAAGTGCGAAGAGCAAGGCGAACGGGAAGCGGTGAGCGCCTCAATGAGACACGTTGCTGGTATCGCGTTGTGTTCCTTTTTTTTCGTTTTACTTTCTGTAGTATTAATTCAGTAGTGCACCGAGTCATTTCAATGACAGGATTTAGCAGAGAACATAGTGGGGACCGTTGTAAGTGGTGGGTCTTGCCGTAGTGTGGTTTGGGCATCCTTCTCGTCGGTCGTGAAGATACTGGTCTAATTTATATCACTCCGTCCCTGGACTGGTTGGCTCTTCAAGTCATTGTGCAAGCCATTTGAAGGCTGTGCTCTCTGAGACATTGGTATTTTTTTCTATTGTGCCAGTAGCCTTATAGTGTCACCATCTTTCTTCAAATGCATCTTTAAGATTGCAGAATTTAACTTGGCACTTTGATGGGACCACTGTTTTGGGATTGAAGCTGTTGGGGTAGACAGCCACAGGGAAATACAGGCCAAACAAATTGTATATGCAAGGCTACATTTCTATGGACTTGTTGGAAGGTATCATGTTGAGTTGAGTTACGATATATACAATGACCACTACTGGATTGAAGGCCACCACTGGCTAGCGGAGTCACCAGAGCTGGTGACATTTAGCCAAAGTCATCACTAGCTAGCCGGAATAACTACTGCCAGCGTGTTCACAGCCTAACAAGTTCGAACAATTGGCACCCCTTCACAGATTTGAGATACTCGAAATCTTGAAACCGTCATAACACCCAAGGTAAGCACCCAAACTCACAGCCTTCTTTTGCCGTTCTCTCCTCATGTCTTCATGGATGATGACAAGTTTATCTCCTACCACACAATCTGCTATGGTTCGTGCTTTTCCAGCGCTTGTACAACGAATTACTTTTCGTACACTCACATTCCACTTGAATGGCTCATATTGTATGTGTTTGATTTCCGTGCTCGCGGTCTTTAAATCTGTCGAAGTCTTGGTTCTGAACTTACAGCAACAGGCACATGAAGTTTGCTGATGTTGGAGGTCAAAAGAGGGTCAATACCTTTGCAAGGGTCAACCGGTAATACAACCGGTGCCACTCATGCTGCGCCTCTATTATGATTTGATTGCGCGAATGCTGTGATCGTGGCAGGTCCCTACTTGCTGTTTGGTCTGCTCACCAAGTCTTGGAGATCCTTGAGGTGTTCCCTACGGAGGAATATAAAGGGATCAGTAGTGAGTATTATTTTCCAGTCTCAGACCCTACTCTAGTCGCTCATGTTTCCTGCTGTGTCTTTACTTACCACTTTACTTCTTGGGCCTTCCATCATGGCGACACTAGTGGAGGTCCACTTCTCCGGTGTTACCCTATTAGTCGCCAGGCACGTCAACGCCCGCAGTGGCCATATCCGCCTCGTCAAGTATAGCCGAACATGTGTTGCTGCACTTCGGAACAGAACACTGGATTGTCGCACTTCCAGCTTTCCTGTCACAAACGTGGCCATCGGATGTACCACGGCAGTCACAGTCGACAATCCATCCACCACCTGTGTGTTATGTTTTGTGCATCGGGTATCACTACATGTGCAGAATTTGATCTCCGACACTGGCTCTTCCAGCACTTGGGTTGGTGTTAATATATCCTACACGCCAACAGACACCAGCAAGGACACTGGAGAACCAGTGGTAAGTTTGGTTAGATTTTTCGACCGTGAAAGTGACATTCACGCCCACCCATAGCATACCTCATACGGCACTGGTCTTTTCTCTGGTAAGCCATATGTCTTTTTTTCACCTGTAAAAGGGGAATTCACCATACTTCTATAGGAGAGGAACGGTTGGATACGATCACCGTTGGTCCTACTCTTACTATCGCTCAACAGTCCATTGGTGTCGTGAAGTTCTTGACTGGATTTGTAGGTTCGATGGCACTCTCAGGTAAGAGGATTCCTCTTGCCCCCAGCACGGTCACCAATCATCCTTCAGCTTGGGCCCTGAAGTTCTAACTCAGGGCCTGATTAATGAACCCAACGCGTTGATCCCAACTGTCACCCAAAACCTGTACAATCAAGGGACGATTGCCAAAGGAGTTGTCGGCATCTTCTTTGCACGCACTAACAGTGTATTACTCATGAATGGTGAACTCATTTTTGGTGATGTTGATTCCAGCAAATACACTGGCACCTTGACCTACACGTCAGTTCTTGACCTTTGAATATATCTGGTCGAATCATCTCAGTCCCCTAACCATGATCCAACCCGCTGCAAATTTTTTTGGGAATCAACCAGACCATTATATGTGGCAGCACAACCATCATATCAGAGACTTCTGGTATCATTGACACCGGGACCACTTTCCTACCGGTGCGTAGAGTGTACTGGCCTGGGCTGACGGAACACTAAACCATCGCATTAGATGCCTACTCCGCATATCGGTCAGCCACTGGCGCTAAGCAGGACACCGTCACTGGCTTTCTGTCGCTCACTCTCGACCAATACAATAACCTCCAGAACTCAACTTCTGCATTGGCTCCAAGTTTTAGTGTCTAATTGATCCATCTCCTTACATGGCACGTCAAGGCTACATATGTGCTGACGATGAACGGTCAGATTTGGCCATGATCACTCAACACCTACATCGACGGTACCCGTCTACTTGTTCGTGACTGATATCGGCTCTACTTCCGGAACGGGTCTTGATTTTGTCAACGGCATGACTTTCCTGGAGCGCCGCTACAGTGTCTTCGACACCACGAACTCCCAGGTCGGCTTCGCAGTCCTACACGGATGCTACCACCAACTAAGTCGGAACTCATCGGTGGGGTCTGTAAACTGTCGTGTATGTTTTAGTGTCAAGTCGTGTACCAAGTGATGGTTATCTTCAAGCACTCAGCGTTTACCTGAGATCAGTGCATTCAACACCTGGTGTGGCCACTGCCAAAAGGCGGTCAGTCGAAGTATTTTCTGGCGAAGGCGTTCACTCGTGCTTATGTTCGCCACTCGGGAAGGTGGGTTCATGAGGTCTTGGGAGGTGTGAATGCACGGTATCGGCGAATTGTCAGGCTATAGGACTCTCTTTTATACTTGTCTTCTCGTATTTGTCCCCCTATTTTTTCGTTCTGTCAGATTACCGTCTTTTTTTAAAACTTTAAAACTCCGCTCTGTCAGCCAGCACCTGGTTTCACGCAGCGCACGAGAGACTTGCTGTATACCATCCTCGTCCCCGAAACTACTCGCCATGGCCGAAGGAAGCAATTATGACTATCTTTTCAAGGTGTGTTCTCTACCTACCAGCATCTCACTACCTCCTCACGCAGCCATGACGAGACCAGGTCGTCCTGATCGGTGACTCTGGAGTAGGCAAATCGTACGTCGCCTTCGAAAAGGGCTTCATGGACGTGCGCCATCTAACTCTCGATCCTCTGCTTTCACAGAAATTGTATGCACGTTCTGAGCTCGTCTTGCATGATAGGATTATCGTCTGACGATCTCGCAGTGCTCTCGCGGTTCACCCGGAATGAATTCAACTTGGATTCAAAATCGACAATTGGTGTCGAGTTCGCGACCCGCTCCATCACTGTTGACGGTAAGATCGTAAAGGCCCAGATTTGGGATACTGCGGGACAAGAACGGTACCGAGCGATCACCTCAGCGTTAGTCCTTGCGCATGCATGCCCTTGGCCCGCCCTGTTTGTTTTGAACTCACAAGGCCCATGGCAGGTACTATCGTGGTGCTGTTGGTGCGCTGTTGGTGTACGATATTTCGAAGCATACCACGTACGTCAACGTGACGCGGTGGTTGAAGGAGCTCCGGGACCATGCCGACTCGAACATCGTGATCATGCTTGTTGGTAACAAGAGTGATCTCAAGCACCTACGAGCTGTCCCTACGGAAGAGGCAAAGGGCTTTTCAAGTCAGTCTAACGCTGGGTAACGCTACGGACGGTCTGATCCATCTATGATCGCAGGTGAAAATGAGCTGTCGTTCATTGAGACTTCGGCGCTGGACGCCTCGAATGTCGAATCAGCATTCCAGATTATTCTCACTGGTCAGTGGGCTACTGGTGTGCTACGTGGTGGCTATTCACACCGTCGGTAGATATTTACCGGATTATGTCAAGCAAGTCGCTCGAACAGTCAGCAGATGCCATCAAAGCACCGACCAGCGACACCATCCCTGTTGCCATCGATTCGTCTGCGCCAGCCAAAGCTGGTTCTTGCTGCTAGGTAGAACGGTCCCTCCTCCGCATCTCGTGGTTGTAGCGACGAGGACGTGTCTGTTCCCTTGGCTGTGTATAGATACTGTTTTGTCTCTGCTAATACTACTGTCCTTTACGACAAAAAGGTTTGCGAGCGGCGCGACCCACAGCGCGGCTGACGACGTGGCCTGATCTCCGGTGACTAATTCGGCAGATCCGGCAGGTTGCGGAATTGCTTCCCTGGCCAGTCACAGATCAATTATTCCAAGTTTGGTCATGCCTTACGGCGTGAGAAACTGTGGTCACCAAATTTTCTGGAGGGGACAGTCTTGAACCAGCGCACTCGTGAGTGGTCTCGCTGTTGTGAACCATCTCGCATTCCCGGTTTGGGGCCGCTACAGCCGCTAGTCCACCGGTCCATGTTTGAGACACACCACTCACATGCCCTTATACACGTCCCTATCTTCGCACAACAATGGGACCTGCTCGTGTATAAAGGCAGCCCGTTCTGCCCGCTGGTGGGCATCCCATCTTTCATCTCTCCCACTTCCCTGCCTTCTATGTGTTCTTTACGCTCTCCACCCGTCGGCTGGCGGTATCTATCTTCCGGCCCCGCACCGCCGTCGCCCGTTGTCGTGAACACTATACCGGAGTACTTTGGTGGCAGACCTACTCCACCATCCAGCCCTTTCAGACTGCGTGCCACTCCCACCGTCGACGACTATGCGCCCTGTCCTCCGACCCCGCGATGTGTCCCCCTCGGTGTAGAGGAAGACGAAATGGAGTGGTCGAATGTGCTAAACTCCGAGACCTCTCCACCGACCACGCCTGTGGCACAGAAATGCTGGTCTGCTTCGGAGCTGGACCACTGGACGTCCTTTGCGGACCCTCTGACGGACGAAACTTCGAACGACCTTGGTAGTCAAGCTCGACATGCCGACTCAGTGGCCCCTTTGAAACATTGCCCAGATGCGTCGGATCACCTTCTCTACGCCCCTGAGACGTATGCGTATCCAAGTCCTATATTGATCATGATGCAACGCGCGAGCTTGGATATGTATGGTCTTGAAACTCAACCTATTGATCCATTCTCCTGTGGAGAACCCCTGAAGATATTTTCCCTTACTGGTGGGCACACTCCCATGACTGGGCTACATGAATGCGACCGGCAATCATTGGAATACTACAATAAGCAACCCTACTCATCTTTGCTCAGGGAGCCCGAATGCTTCCTTTCGTACCGTTATTCCATTAGTTCCATCCAAGCCCTCCAACATTCACTCCGTATGAAGTGGTCCTCGGTGTACCCGATGCCAATTCCCCCGGTCATTATCCGCTCACGCGATCTCGTTGGACCCCACTCTCTGAGCAGATGCCTCGATGGATTTGCCTTCGTTGTACCGGCCGAGGACTCGATCTGGGCTACGGTTTACCGGCGCGGTGTTGATCTTGACTACAGGTCAATGGACCCGTCGCTCAAGATCGAGACGTGCATGGTTGGAAAGGGAGATGCATTCTATTACCCCCAGCATATCGTGGCCTCCAAGTTCGCCGTGAACGTTTTCCTGGAAGTAGCCGATTCTGCGACAAGAGCGAACCCTCTCTGCGAATACCTGGGTGCGTATGTATTACAGACGATGGAATATCTGACTATCAACCGCACTTTCTGGATGGATGTCGATCCCGAGGTTCAGCAAGACGTGTTTAATCGTGTTCCTGGCTGCTTCGACATATATCAACACCCCGTTTTTGGCTGGCCTCAACTCCCGTACGTCCGGTTCTTGTACTACAAGTGGGATAGAAACATGGTCGGACTAGCGGACGAAAGTGCTGATCGCACTATCTTCACGGCAAGCGAAGAGGACGAAGGGAACGATTCGGGCGACTTTTCGAATTACACAGGTGCCGATTTCCAAGATATCGCCTCTACTTCCAGCGGATACTTTCCCGAGCAAAAGTATACATCCTTTATTGATTTTTCACCATGTGCGTAGTCCCCCTATCATTTCATACTAACGTTTCCGTCACCCTTAGATCTCTCCCCGTATGATCGATCCCATCAGCTTTCATTTCATCTAATCATCTCATTCATAACTGCTGTCTCGGTTTAATTCCCACTGATGTACTTTTCTATACGCTGACATGCTTTGTTGACCGGGGCTTTGTAACCAACGATTACTCACTCGTCTTGCTGTATTTGCTTTCCTTTTTCTCTGCTCTGTCATGTCTATCCTGTTGCCTGGGGCTTTGCAAGTCATCAAACAAACTATCTATGTTCATCGGTATCATGTGTACTCCATGTCCGGTCTTATGGTTATCAATACGTCCGGGTAAATCCAAGTTCAGTAACTTTGTGTTCCACGGCACCTCTAGATCCGAATGAGATCGTCATCGTTGCTAGTTCATCTTGATCTTTTCCGCCATACCTGAAGCACCCACGACGATCAGCATGTACGCACATGCGACACAGACGGAAAGAAGGAAGGGACACGACACAAAAAAAAGACAAACCCACCTCGTCTGCCCACCAACCCAAACTTCCTCGCCGTACGCGAGGCGAACAACACAGCGAGCACCAACGCACACGCCGAACGTGCCGTCTCGACGTCCAGCGGGGCGACCTTCATTCCCCCCGCCCCCGCTCCCGCTCCCGTGCTGCCCCCGAGCATGCCCGCGAGCACGGCGTGGAGGTCAGCCCAGAACGGCTGGGCGTGCGTCAGGGTGGCATAGATCCCCGTGACGAGCGGCGCGCTCCACAGGTCGGTCGTCGTCCAGCCATACGGCTGCAGCTCAGCGGGGGTGGTGAGCATCAGCGGGGTCGGGTGCAGGAAGGAGACGAGGTTGGTGAGGAAGAAGCCACCGTTGGTGATGATCTGTCGTTTCGTGGGACGGCGAGAGCGAGCACGACGGGGAGAGTGAGAGGGGAGAAATCAGTGACCGCGGGCATAAGACGGATATGGAGATGGGGTGGAGCGGGTACGTACGAGGGAGGTGAGCAGGAGCGCCCAGGGGGAGTCAGAAATCGCAGGCGATGGGTGGCCGAGTACGACGGGTGGTACGAGCGTACACACGAGCATCGCACGGGTGTGGCCATCCAATACGGACAACGGCAGCTCCGAGTTGAGTGCCATCGGGGGCACAGAGGGAAGTGCATCCACGAGTGCCTGTGTGATGATGTACAGCAGGGGGCCGACACCCGAGGCCATGAACGAGGAAGGAACACCGAGGAGGGGAGCTGGGCAGGCAAGATGAGTGACGTTGATACATGCTTGGTCAAGATCGGCTGGAAAAGGACGGACACTGCGGTCTTGAAGGATGAAGGCGTACCTGCGATAGCCTCCCCACCATAAACGACCGTCAGGACGGTGAGTGCATCTCGAATAAAAGAGCGATCTTCGGGAGGAGGAAGCTTGCTATCTGTCGCACGTCGTTCGATATGCTCGTCGCGCAAGCTTTCCCTCAGGTATCGAAGGACGTGACAGAGACGGAACGCAGCGAACAAGTCCAAGGAGCAGATCTCGAGGCCGAACCAGGTGAATGGCGCCAACGGTGTCAGCGCATACCGGTACAAAGAGACAATGGGCTGAAGACTCATGGTCCTACGGTGTCGCTCGAAAAACCCCCAAGCAGTGTTGTAGGTCCAAGTGGCACAATTGCCGAAGAGACTATTCTGGAGCATTGCGACAGAGTACCATATGTACATCACATCCCTGCGATACAGCTAATATAGTGAACATCAGACTAATACTGAGGCACGGGAGGGGGAGGAGGAACCATTCCCCCCGGGGGCGGCATCATCCCAGGCGTAAATCCGGGTGGTGGCGGCGGGGGGAACGCGCCAGGCGTGAACATGGGCATATTTGCTGGTGGCGGTGGTGGGGGCATCCCCATTGGCACTCCAACTGGCGCACCCATCGCCGGCATTGCCTGAGGCACCACCGTTTGCTGAGGTGTAAAGCCAGATGGCGGAGGCGGCTGCGCTAACGCGCCTGCAAACTGACCCTGATATGGTCCCTGGAAGCCAGGCATGGGAGGCCGCGCACCAAACGCCATCGGTGCGGGGGGTGGTCGGGCACTGACGGGCAGGGCGTTGTTCTTCCGGGCTTGGGCAGCGAGGAGACGTTCTGCGGATGTACCATGCCGTTCGCCTTTGCCGTCCTTCTTGAACGCGTATTGCACCGTGATGGCCTTGTTCATCAGGAATTGACCGTTCATCGATTCGACGGCTGCATCAGAGGAATCGAAATCGGTATACGAAACAAAGCCGTAGCCCTTTGATATTCCCGAACTTGGGTCTCGAGCGATCTGGTGAGTGCAAGGGGCAATGGACCACGTATCCGGATGAAGGAAGTCAAATGACATACCTTGGCTGTCGTAGCCATGACCCCGAATGCGCTAAACGTATCGTAAAGCAGCCGCTCGTCCACGTTCTCGTCCAGATTCCCGATGAAGAGATTCGCACCGACGTCCAGCTGTTTTTTATCAGACGATGCCTACACCGGCGTCGTCGAGTCAACGTCTGTATGCGGAGAGAGTACGTCATGCCGCACCTTGTTCACGCGTATGGGCTTTCCCCACAACTTTATCTGGTTCATGATTTTGCATGCATACTCGGCATCTTCCTCTGTCAAGAACTCACAGAAACCGTAACCCTGATGCGCCATGGACACGCGGTCCTTTGGAAGATGTACGTTGACTAGCAAACAACAAACGGGTTCGTTGATGCACTTTGCACGACGGTCGGGGGACGTACCCACTGGGCCGGCTTGCAGCATGAGCTCCCATATTATAGCGTCCGTGACTCGTTCGTCAAGGTTTCCCTGGTTGGAAGCTCGTCAAGCACATTGAACGTACGTCTTGGTGCAGAATCCTTACCAAGTATACCGTCGCTTCCTGATTTCTGTCGTCTTGTGGCCGGGACATGGCAGTCCAACTTCAACTTTGTGAGCACGTGACAGAGGTGTTACTAGTACGCCTGATAGCTCTGGTAAGAGCCCTCGAAGGCGTCGACCCGACGTGGTTGTTCCTCATCAAAAGGCAGGAAGGAACAGGCTCGAGCATCCACCCGTCCAGCCAAGAAATATCTGAATGGTTGCGTGTACGACAACACCTTTTGATTCGAGTGTCCCACCTGAGATTGAACTCTCCTGGCATGCACATGGCCAGTCAGCGTGTCCGTCTGCCGACTCGACGACCATGTATGTCGAATTCGGGCCACTAAAGCAGAGAGAGAGAGAACGTCCACTCCACCGAAACACTGCGAGCACGCCCGCTCTGTCTCTCTAGTTAGCGTACTGCCGAATACGACTCTACGTATAGGACGGCATCTTGCCTGTGAGTGAGACCTCACAGAAGAAAAAAAAGGACAGAGCTCGAGCTGGTAACGAGTGAGCGAACAGCCGAAACCAACGTAGCTTCTTGCCCACGTCGCCGTGGAAAACATTCAGCGTCATGCGAGACCCTGCTGGCCACAACGACGTGTCCCGCTCCGTCGGCATGTCGTTCTCGCTCAACTATGCGTCGATAGAGCATCCAAGGTCCGTCCCTCCCCGTCACGGAACGTTCGAACACCCATGGCGACGACCCACCCACAGATGGAAAAACCTCCCCCCACCTCCCCACTTTTCCAACCTCCATGCCCCCCACGTACGTTCCCCATACAGCGTGACATATCCGAATCTCGCTCCTCAACGTACGCTACACGCAGATAAAGACGCCCGCCAAGGCAGCAGCCGCAGCCGCGGCCTCCTACGCAGCGCTCAAGGAACGGCGCGCTTGGGATCTCGCCATCTCCCCCGCCAAATCTCTCCCCATGCAAGCCTTCATGCTGTACATGTCCGGCGGCGGCGTCCAAGTCTTTAGCATGGGCATCGTTCTCATGCTCCTCCTCACCCCTATCAAGAACATCGCTAGGGTGACCACCGGTGCGTTGCACACTTTCCCATCACCCACTTTTGTCCCCCCGCCAAGAGAAAGGGACACTGAGCGTCATTCGTCTCGACAGTCTTCTCCCCTTTCGTACCCGCCACGACCGGCAGCACCTCTGGCACATTTCTTAGCAGCACGCTTCTACTCCAGAAACTCACCTACGTCCTCTGCAACCTCCTCACCCTCTTTGTCGGCCTCTGGAAATGCCGCACGATGGGTCTCTTCCCCACCGGAACAGGCGACTGGCTCGCGTTCGAAACCCGCGGCGTGGTACGTTGGGTTCCTCTTTTCTCCTCGGTGTCGTCCCTCGTGCGTGTGCACTAAGTCTTTTTCATTGCCTCTTCCAGCCTCCGGAGATATCGCTCTAGTAGATTCGATGGTCTCGTTGCGTCGTTGCCGAGGCGAACCAGGGCCCTCGCACATTCAGCCCGAGTACGTCGTGCCTACTAGAGAACTCGGGTTCCTATTACGACCAAAGGAGTATGTGATCTAAACCGTCCCTGTACTTCCTCTTGCCCGTGAATCATCCATCTGTGTTCTCCGTTATTATTGTCACCGGAATTATGGGATAAAGGAGGGGCGAGAAGGAACGAAAAATGAAGAGTAGACTGCAGTTTTGGTCTAGACGGGTCAAGTGCCCCCTCCAGCGGAATTTACTCAGTGCAGTAGAGAAGCCATAAATGGTGTTAAAAGGAACATCGGGGACGGGTAAAAATCATGAGCCCAAAGTGTTACGCGAGAAAGGAACAAGACACGAGGAACTATTGGGAAACGTCAAGGATATATGAGGCAGAAGTGAAGCGTAAAAAGAGTCGTTAAGAGATGGAAGATATCAAGTGGGACATTCCCGTGGGACTGAGCTACATTAAACGAGAACACACTTATTTCTCTTCTTGACCACGGGAGGCTCAAGAGCAGCGACGATGGCCTGTTGACTGGCATCAGTATGGTCCAGACGCGCCAAATGGATGACGCACCTCGTCAAACACATTCTTCAAGCCCTTCTGCGTCAGAGCAGAACACTCTACATATTTGACTGCCCCAAGTTCCCTCGCAAGGCGTTCTCCCAGCTCACTCGTTACGGGCCGCTGCTTCTGTCTAGCCAGTTTCTCAATGACTTGGCTGTCGTCCCGTAGATCGATTTGTGTGCCGACGATGAGGCACGGCACGCCCGGACAATGGTGATGTACTTCTGGGAACCACTTCTCCTTGACGTTCTCAAAGGACGCTGGCGAGGTGACACTAAAGCAAACAAGAAAGACGTCCGTCTGGGGGTATGATAATGGACGGAGACGGTCATAATCTTCTTGACCTGTGAAATGAAACAATCGTACGACAGCGCATGCTGGGCCAAAGAAGACGACGAACCAGCAGTGTCAAACAGCCCAAGCGTGTATGGATCGTCGCCAATCATCACGGTCACGGCGTAGTTATCAAAAACCTAGCATACAGGCTTGCATCTGCCCAGAGAGCGGAGCAATAACATGAGGGGGAACGCACAGTCGGAACATACTCGCTCGGAAATTTGTTGGTAGTATACGATATCAAAAGGCAAGTCTGCAATGTCATTTCACTCTTGCGCGGTCAAAGCGTAGCGGACGAGTCGTTACGCACCTTCCCAACAGCACCATCTCCTACTACAACACACTTGATCGTTTGCATGTTGTCGAGAGAGTTCTAAACACAACTTGTGATGACACTTGGCTGGGACGTGATAGGTCAGAACCACGCGGGAAGCACACGTACGAGACCCGCTTTAGAACGTCTCGGCCTGCACGCAATGCTGCAGCATGACAACCACGTTACCGAGGCTGTGCGGTGCGTGCCAGCAGAACGCCCTCTAGATGAACGCGTGCACTGAACAATTGATGAACTCACCAGGTGGGAAGGATCTGTTGGCAAGACGCGAGCTTGTCAAGCTTGAGAAAGTGCAACCAACGCAATCGCGGCGGGCACGGTGGGTACTGTGTTTGGGAGGAAACCAATGAGTGGTCACCACCAGGCGGCGGGAGGAGTAAGGAGATAAAAAAGCAACATACAGAGAACGAGAAAGTTGCGAGGTCGATGTTGGCGACGACAAGCGGAGGTGATTGACTTTGGCCTCAACACGACATCGCAAGGTCGACCTTCTCATCATTCACGACATGGACCGGCCCTAAGCAGACAAAATATACGCAAACATTCACCGAGAAGAAATAGACAATAAGCCAAGGAGCGACGCCATCGAGCATGGCGGGTTCGTACTACGCGTACAGATAGACATTACAGGTGTGCAGGCTCATAACGTAGCGAAAAAGGACTATGCAATACTGATACAGTGCATTCTCCCAACCACCAAGGTCCACATTATGGTGCTGTAGGTGTTTTAGCAGTATGCAAGAACCCGTCATTGCCGAAAACATGTCAAAGACGGGCGTTCTGCTTGAGGTCCAGAGACTCGCAGTGGTTCAGGGAAAAGATCGCCGTACGAATCATGACTCCGTCAAAGCAGGCTTCCACCAAGAAAGAACGCCTCGTTTGGTGCCAGTGACCAAGCATGCCTGTGAGCTACGGTCGAAACTCTGCAGAAGACATCGTCAGCCTAGTGAGCGCCGAAGTGCCCGTGAGACTCACAGCGACTGCCTGCACTTGGTCCGCTTCAAGGCAGGTACGGTTAGCTCATGCTCACGTACGTCGGCGAACGAACACGTACCGTCTCCGTGATCCAGCCCGCAGATCACCTCCCCCGTGGTTTTATCCCACACAAGCAGGTTGCTCTCTGTCGACCCAAACAGAACCGTTTTGCACCCACTGGCGAATACAGCGCCAAAGTTCTGCCGTTGTTCACCCAAAGCGTCCCCGTTCATGGAATAGACTTGCTCGATCTTGCCCTTATGGTCTGTTTGTTGAATTCCCACCAAATGAGCCCGCCCTCCTGCTTGTGATACCAATGCATGTGTGCCCGGCCCGTTGACATCCAAGTGGTATCTGTGGCCAAGTGTCAACCGACGCTGGATTAGCTGAAGCAGTAGTGGCCTACACTTTGGCCTTGAGGAAGGCGTATGCACGCAGCGTTCCGTTCGGCACTTGGCAATACCACCTTGTCACATCCGGTCGTTAGACCCAGTCAAACGAGCGCAGGAAAGTTGCATACAAAACGCCATCACTAGTTCCGCCAATCAACGCCTCTCCGTCTTCGACGAATTGAATAGAAGTGACGTTTTGCCGCAGAATCGACCGCTGGGGCTGCCACGTGCCTATCTCAGATGTTCAATGGCAGTATCGTGAGTTCAAATATTCGCTGACCTTTGATCCATATCCAAACCTTGACCCCTATTCGGGGGAACGCAACAGCGATTCTGTCGCGTTCATAAGCGAAACAGATCGAGTCGTCGTTGCCAGCATCCAGGAGCTTCGCCCACTGCCAATGATTCTGATTCTGTTCCAAAAAATACATCAGTCAGGCACTTGTACAACTGCAGGGTGAAAATGCACCGTGCGTGTCCACTTGCCGATTACTCCATCCTGTCCCAACGAAACGACGCCCATATCATCCAACATCCAAGCGACGGCCATAATTGGTGTGTTTTGTCCAAGCCGAGCGGTCTCCACTTTACTCATCATGCTCCATATTCGAATCGTGCGGTCATTGCATATGACAGCTAACCGTTCCCCGTCCGAGCTGAACGAGAGGTAGCTGATCCCTGGGTCCTCGTCACTCTTGATTTGCATCGTATACAACGGGTCGTGACATGGCCATGAAAAGGTGCGTTTACGCGGACGGGTGCTCTCTGCGTTGGCGTCGGCGTCAGACATCAACGCGCGCTTCTTGCCTTTGGGGTCGTGTGAGGGTGTTGAGCTGCTTGATCCTGTCGGTCCAAGCGTTTGGGGTGTATATTGGAGGACACTAGAGGCGGCGGATGAGGGAACGATAGGCCGAGGTGCCTGTATCTGGATATTCTGGACCGGGACACTAATGGGAGACTGTGATAAGGATGGACCAGCCCAATCGTTGATCTCTGCACGTGACCATCAGAATTGGGATCCGGTGTGATCATAATCAAGGACTCACCGTGCTTGATTTGAGGTGTCGAAGATGCAGTTTGAGAGAATAAGCCAAATCTACCTTGGTCTACGGCCGTAGCTGACTTGGGACCCGACGAACTATGTAAGAACCCAGGCGGAGATGGTGACGAATATGGCGCAATACCCGAAAGGCCAGGCGGCGTCGTCGATGACCGGGTGCTTTCTGGTGTGAGTGATCGTACAGGCAGGAGAGTGCCTTTGGCAAAAGGTGGCGAGGCACATATCTCGCTTGTCACTCCCAAATGTCCATTTGTCTGCCTATTGTGTGGCCAGTCATTCCCAACCATCACCTTCCTTCTGGGTCCCGACCGAGGTGACGACAGTCGAGTACCAGGTTTTGAAGGTGGAGGTGGAGGGAACCTCGACGGACGGATGTTGAGAGGATTGGAAACTGATCCAGTTAAGGTGTACGACAGTCGCGGGTCATTGGCAGATGTGATAGGTTGGTAGCCAGGTTTTACAACACCATAGGTCAGTCCGCTAGGATATCCCATGGAAGAGTCCGATGATCTAGACAGTAATGAAAAAGATGCTGGTTGTTGATGGGATTGGAGTTGGGTTGAGAACGACTGGACGAGCGATGGTGACAGTCTGTTTTCTGGAGCTACCGACTCCAACGGCTGCGGGACTGGAGATGCCTTGGGTGGGGGAACACTTTCAGGTACGATTAACTCTGTCTTGACTGGCAGTGGCTCAACCGGGTTGGGCTATTTGACATCATCATTGGTACAACTCCAAGGGAACTCGTTCGTCTTACTTACCATCCCGTCAGAAAGGCTCGTACAGTCCGCGGGATCCTTGCCTGTAGTCAACAAGTCCTTTTCTCCCACGAACTCCGTGATAAATCCACCCGAGACGAATGGATTCTTGATAGGACCGCACTTAGGAACCATCGTTACGACAGAAGGGTGGGTCTCTTGCTTCTCAGTTACGCATTCGGCAGTAAATGGCGCCGAGGCAGCCGTCATGGTCGAAGCGGGAGAAACCACCGTCGTCTGAGCTGATGGTGGCACTGGGGTTTGAGCGGAAATGCTGGATTTTATGGGCGCTATTGGAAGCACAAGGGGTGAGGGGGGACGAGCACGGCGAGAAGCTGCACCTGTGATGAACCCAGGTATTTCATCATCAGAAGCAGAAGATTGTGATGACGGCGACGACTGAAGATCCATGTCCACGGTCTCGGAGGATACAGGGCTGATCTGCGACGTCCTGCTTGCGGCATCCTCAATGTGGCTCCACGGCGCTTCTAGCTGCTCCGCAGGCGCGTGTTGGGTGGTAGATGCTGTAGGAAGACTTTTACCTGCTGTGCCGACGGTTGGTTTCACAGGTGTGGCTGGGACGTCGATGGGGGGTGGACTGCGAAGACGGATAGGCGATTGGGGAGGAGTGCTAGGGGGCGAGCCTATGCTCATCGGGGACAGACTCCGAGAATGATCATCATGCGGTATCTACAGTGGCTGAGAGAGTATTCTATATTCATGTGCAATGCACCTACCGGACGATCGTCAGGTGGCGGGATTAGTTTTGGTGAAGGGTCTGGCTGTGGTATGTGCACAAGTTCTTTCACGGGAGTCGACGGGACATCAGGTGACTGGTGAGTCTGAGGCGGCAATTTGTCGTGTATGGAGATAGTTGGAGGGACTACCTGGACAGCACTCACAGACCATGTCGGCTGGACTTGGACGCCGATGGAAACATGTGTGGGTGGTGGTGGGATGGAGGTATCTAAGAGCGACATACCGAACGCTCGTATGGATGGAGTGCGCTCGGAAGAGGGGATACACTCACCTGGGACCGGGCTCACCTGTTCGTAATGTTTTGTCCACGTTCTCCGCATCTTAGGCGGGATGACGTGAGAGACGGGAGGGTCAGAGAAGGTATCATCATGAACGATCTGCTTTTCGACCTCGACCTCTTCCTCTGAATTTGAGTCGGGGGTGGCGGGGAAGTCGCCTTCAAAGATGACGGCCTGGTCAGTGAAAGCGCCATCTTCCGAGGCTACCGAGAGGAGGATTTCCTTGCCGGGTTTGACCTCGATTCTCTTCTGGGAAAAGAGACTGAAGTAAGCAACGGGGCCCCTGCCTGGAGGGTAAGGAGGATCTCCCGGGAGCTCTACGCGTCTGAGGACGACGTGGGCCTTCTGACTCGCGCCATGGCGTCGAAAGCGAAGAGCCCCCTTTACGCCGAGGACGGAGGCAACGGAGGTATGAAGCTGTGTAGATGACTCGCCGGTAGAGTCATCCATTAAACCACCTTTTTGACTTTTAGCCTCGCTCGTGCTCGCGAAAGCGTTGGCCAGCGAATCGACCGTTTGTGAGTCTCAGAGAAAGACGTGACCGACACTATAGAGTCACGTGATCCGTGAGAACTACCATACGTTCCACTGCCTCCTCCTCGTGTCCTCCATCCGTCGCCTCGCACAGCCGGGATCCTGGGATCAAACGACGTCGTAGGGTTTTTCCACGAATTGCAAGTGACAGTCCATGGCGTGTGTATGCTCGACGGGACCTGCCAGCGCTCTGGTCGAGCCAGGCGCTTTCTTCCGTACCCCTGCCGCGTGAAATGGCCCCAGCACAGTGTCGGTCTACCACCAAACTGCTTGGCTGCCTCAACTCCAATGGCGATCTCCTCTGGTCAGCCTCCATCGCTGCACCACGAGAATGTCCGCTGCCGGTGAGCTTTGGCACGTCGTTGGGTGAGCTGGTCACGTGCCAAGGCTGTCGGACAACACAGCACAACAACGTCCAGAGCGAGGGGTGGACGTGGACGTGTCTCCAACTGCACCATGCGCCTTCTCAGATCTGCGCTGGTCTCTTGCCTCGTCTTCCTCTCAGCCGTCCTCGCAAAGTCGAGCTTGGGCGACAAGGTCCTCGTCCTGCTTGATCCTTCCCTAGACAGGGCAAACTACTCTATTTTCTTCAACGGACTGGAGAGTGAGTCGCGATCTACCATGTTTGATTCCTTCATTCACACAATCCGGCAGAACGGGGCTATGACCTGACGTTCCGCGCACCAAAGGACGCGAGTCCCACCATCACTACATATGATGTACCCAACTACGCCCACGTCATCCTCTTCACCCCAGAAGCCAAGTGTCGGTCTACATATCCACTCCCAGTACCTGCCTGACTCGCTCCGCAGCATATGCCTCAGACATCACACCACAGTCTTTGGTCGGTCTCCTTTCAGAAAACACCAACCTTCTCATCGCGCTCTCTCCAAAACAAACTCCTCTTTCGTCCCTTGCTGCGGAATTTTCCCTCATACCTCCCCCCCCAGGCACACCTCTCATCTCGCATCACCCCAAACGCGAAGAACCTGCGACGCTCATCCCCGTAGAGGTCACCAGCTCACCCATCCTCACCGCTGGCGCTGCCCCCGTCTGGTTCTCCGGCGTGCCGCACGCGCTTGGCAACAGCCCCTACCTTGTTCCTATCCTCCGAGCACCGCCGACAAGCTTCGCAGCCGATTCTACCGACGATTCTGGCGCTAGCGCTATCGTCGACGCCGCAGAGAAGAACGGCGAAGGTCTTTGGGCAGGTAGCCATCTCGGTCTCGTTACAGGCTTTCAGACGACAAAGAACTCGCGTGTCGTCTTTGCCGGCAGTGTTGAGCTTTTTAGCGACGAATACACAAGAAAGGCACTTCCCGATGGTATTCCGTCGGGTAATGCGCAGTTCGCCAGGGATGTCACTGCCTGGGTGTTCCAGGAGACAATGGTGCTACGCATCGATCGCACCGAACACCACCGTCCCAATGAAACCGACGCACCAGAGATGTACACTATCAATGATCAAATCGTACGGCTGTGTTACTTGCTGCGGAAACAAGTCGCTCACGTTTCGTGTCGTGCACTATAGGTCTACACCGCTTACATCTCGGCGTTTGACCCTCGGACTACGAACTGGGGACCGTACGACGGTCTCACGGATTTACAACTCGAGTTCACTATGCTTGATCCACACGTGCGCATCGCATTGCCCCCTGTCGCCGGCGAACCCGGAAAATACGAGGTCCAGTTCCGGGCACCAGACAGACACGGCGTGTTCAAGTTCGTTGTTGGTTGGCGGAGACAAGGGTAAGCATTTTCCACGTACTTTGTTGGTGATGACACCTGATTCTCATCTGGCGTAGCTACTCGTTTTTGCACACGGCGACGACCGTACCCGTCGTCCCGCCTAGGCATGACCAATACCCTCGATTCTTGAGTGCTGCATGGCCATACTACGCGGGCGCTGTCAGCACTAGCGTTGGGTTCTTCATTTTTTCCGCGCTGTGGCTCGCAGGTGACGTAAAAGGTGAGAAAAAGAAGTTGAAGAGCGCTAAATCCGAATAGGCGACCGTGTAAGAGCGAGGGTGGATGTCGGGGACTCCAAAAATTCGCGTCGCCCTACGGTAACATGCCATAGAACCTTTTGCACACATACCTGTATCAGACACCCAGGTCTGCGACAATATCCACTATTTCGGTTCCCACTTGCCAAGGCGTTTAGTGAACTATGCCACCTCGATCATGCCCTCTGTCTAACGGCGTCTACGGAGCAAGTACATGAAAGATCTACCATGAAGCGCCCCTGTGTGAGCAGGTAGGCGAAACAGGAGCCCCAATTATGAATTGGACTTTTTGAAGACCTTGGACATGTTTTCCCAGACGAGTTTCGGACTCTGAGCAGCGTCGACGGGAACCCAGATGCCCTTCTGGCGGTAATAGTCAACAACGGGCCCCGTCTGTTTGTGATAAGTGGCAAGACGCTTCGTTAGCGTATCGACGTTGTCGTCTGACCGCTGGATGAGGGGCTCGCCAGTGACATCATCCGCGAAGGGTCTTTTGGGAGGGCTATAAAGTCACACTGAGTAACATATATCGAGACGCGGAGAACGAGACGAGGCGTACTTGAACTCCTTGTGGTAAGTCCTGCCACTAGCCGGGTGAATGAGACGACCCGTGATCCGGGAAATGAGAAGCTGGTCATCGATCTGGAGCTGCACAACATTGTCCAATTTCTCCTTGCGGTTGTCAAGCATTGTGTCGAGTTTCTCCGCCTGAGGAATCGTGCGAGGGAACCCATCAAGCACGAACCTGAAACGTACGAGTCAGAGCGCGCACAACGAATGACAGAGGAAGAGGATAGGATCCAAGGAGCGAGACTAGACTCACCCGTTCTTGCATGCCACATTGTTCTCCAACTGTTCCTTGATCATCCCGACCATGATGTCGTCGCTCACCAATCCGCCCGCGTCCATGACTTTCTTGGCCTGTCTACCGAGTTCTGTCTTTTTGGTGATTTGCTCCCGAAGCATATCGCCCGTCGCGAGATGGCAGATGCAGAACTCATCACGTATCAGTGGGGCTTGTGTACCCTTGCCTGTGTTCGAGCCGAAGTCGAGCCGAAGCGAGACAAACGGCATGTCAGCGGCTGGAGCCTCGGAACGCCTCACGTAGAGGGGACAAGAGCGGAGCACGCACCAGAACCAGGAGGTCCAATGAGAATGGTGCGTAGCTGCTGTGCGGGCGTCTTAGGCCCTTGCGCGGCAGGCCTTGATTTCTCCTCGAGCACACGAATCTTTTCGTTCAACTGCGCGACGAGGCCCTTGAGGTAGTCGATCTCGTCGGAGGGTACCATTTGCGTCAATGTGTATGAGTGACGAAAGGTGGAACGAAAAGTTGGCAGAGGGAGGTGGGAATGGACACCGGGAACAAAGTCGTTTCGACGCTTGCGAGTGTGAACGCCCTCGCACAGGGATGTGGTTCGACAGAGACGGTGAGATTAGAGCGGAGCTTTTTCGGACTAGAGTCGGCACGATTCGCCGAGTAACGACCCACTGGGGGGGTTAAGGGGGATGGACTACCCTTCGACTATTGCCCATTTGACTGGATGTCGACGAGACGGTGGAGAACGAGTGCTCACTTTCAAGACCTGCATTGTGGTAGGGACCCCCCTTTTGGTTGGCCCGGGTAGACTCTCAGTGACACGGTCCATAAAACGGTGAAGGCGCTTGATCAGGTTGGACAAGGGCAAGTTCGAAACTGGCACAAAACGGGTGTATGGATACGGTGGAGCGCGAGCTACACACGATAAGGGATCGCAGAGGGCTCTGGAACACTTCTATTGGTCCGATCTGTAATAACTGCCGCATTACCGACACATGTCTTACCGTGGAAGGTATCATACCGCGTTATCCTAGTGCGGAGGGGCCAGACAAGCCCTGTGTTCGTTGCTTACCGCACACTGTCCTATCACAAGCGAGCCTCATCTGTGCATGGCTGTTCTCATCGCCCTCGCTGGTCAGAACGCACATAGTCAGACAGGATATCGAGCACCGCCGCATGGAACAGCTCCCACTTCTTCAAGGGGGCGTTTGTATCGCCTTTTATCTTCATGTGACTCCGACTGGATGACTGGCGTTGAAATCGTGTCCACTCGTTCGACCTCGGCTGTCTTCCCGAACGCGGCGATCAAGCAAAATTGCCACCTCGAGTCTTTGACGAGGCCTTGTTTCAAAGTGTCAGTGAGTTGGAGTGCAATGACAATCGACCACTGTGTGGGACTTGGGAGGTGAGATATATGACCGAGAACAGAACCGAGACTTGTATGAAACCGCACCAGACGGCGTGACAACGACCTAGTTCAACAAACGTTCAAGTGGGTGAGTGATTTCATTAGCGATGTGGCAGTCTGTCGCGCTGCTTGTCTGATTTCTCAGGTCGATGAATAACGCACCGAGGAATGCAAAGTCTGCCGAACGACATTCTGACCGTCTTGTCTCAGTACCGAAAGTCGACTCGTGAGACTGAAACAACCCCGATGCTGTGACCAAGCGTCCTGGACTTTGACGACGCGGCCTACGTCGCAGGGCCGTTCTCCAGGGACGGTAGGTGAGTGAGGTTGTCCGTCACTTGGGCAGTGCATGCTCCTGAAACACGCCTTGACACCTCATTCGCTAGTACATCGGGTTCTTGGGGCAACGAATGCGGATTTAAGGGTGAAGTCTGACAAGTTTCGGGATTCCCGATAGGGTCCCTGGACTTACAATTTGTATTGCAGGTGCACACCGACGATAAGGATTACTCATGCTTATCGGCAGTTCGTCCAGTGCCGCTATGAGAGGGTACGTAAGTTCGTCCGCCTTGCTACGTGACTGCCGGCTGACTGCTGCCACCAGGTGCATCTCCGGGCTGCAAAGGAACGAGCTGTTGGCGTTGTATCGTCTTCTGCTGGATGCAGCGACGACGATAGGCACTCGAGGTGATGCAACAATGTCGCCACGCAACGGATCCATGGTGCGTTTGATAACATGTCACCAGGAATGGCAAATCTCATTGTGGCTGTGCCGATATCCACTCGTCAAATAAGACAAATTCTAGAAATTTGTGTCTTTTGATTTGCGACGACGACGACCGTCGCAGTCCTCCGCCCCCAGCGCAGCCTATCATCTACGCTTCCCTTCCTTAGTGACTCTTCTGAGCATCCCCTCGTCGTCTGGTAATCTCCGTCGCCTGCCACCAACTGTTCAGTGACTGACGCTCGCCTTAGTAAATTATTCATCCTCCTCCGTGACGACCTTCTCGCCAGCATCTACAATAGACCATCACACATCTGCGTGCGTTCCCTTCTCAATCGGCGGGCGTAGATTCTTGTCTCACCGATGCTGGTCTAGAATCCAACTTCAACTTCATCCGGACCATTACCGTATCTCTTAACCTGCTTCATGTCTCTCTTCACCTTCTTCTGAGCCCACAATCCAGGCCAGACATCCTCCCTGTGGAGCCTCTAGCCCTCATAGCTTAACCTAGTCACAATCAACCACCACGTCTCAACATGTCTTCGACAACGACCTGCGCCACGAACACATCCGTTATCCCTTTCCCAACCCTTGACTCCTCTTGCTCACGAAGCTCTTCCACAGCAGCAGGCCCACTTCCTTACGTGCCATGCAGAAGCGCACGGTCGAGCCCTCCGCTCTCCGATACATCACCATCAGACTCAAGCATATCCAAGTCTGAGAGCACTGATTACACGCTACAGAGCCGTTCTGCGGCTCATGTCCGCAGTAATTCAGGGTCGAGTTTATCTTCTTTCACCCTATCGGATGAAATACGTCCTATCGTCATCCCCCGTTCAAAATGTGTCGCGTCTCCATTCTCGACTCTCACCGATTCCCGCGATATATTTACTCCCATCACTCCGGGTCCCACACCTGTGAAACAATTGGCCAATGTACCATCTTCAGGCCTAGGGGGTGGGCAGCAGATCCCTCTATGTGATACATCCGATGAAGACACGCTACGACCGTTTCCTATGCTTAGACAGACACCGTTCCGCAAATTCGGGCAATTGAGGCTGGAAGGATCGACTAGGAAGCATGCTCACCTCACTCCCGACTCCGACGTCACATACTCTTTGGCACCGGTCACAGGTACGCCGAACGCCAAACAACCACCTCAAACCATTCGGAAGAAGTCGGGTCAACCTGTCAAGTCGTCTCTCAAGAGCGCACGGCGGCCTGAGCTACATGTTGTCACGGATGGTTCCTTTGCGAAGAGCGAGCCCGCTACGCCTACCCATGCAAAGGCTGTCAAGTTTGACTCTAAGCTCGAGCATGTGAAGCTTTTCCTTGCAGAGCAAAAACCTCTTGCGGTATCAAGGGACGGCAGTCCCACTAGCGATATAAGCGGCGATGAGTTTCCATCATTCATATATGGTGATGGCAACTGTGAGGGTCAACAAGTCAAGATGCTAGTTCCCAACATGCCGGCATCTCCCAGAAAGGGGGAAAACGTTGCATTGCAAGGGTTGATCCTTTCTCAGGACCAGCGTACGATCACTGGAACCGTCCACGTCCGCAATATCGCGTACGAAAAATGGTTGGCTGTTCGTTTCACATTAGACGAGTGGCAAACCACGAGCGAGATCACAGCGCGGTATCACAAATCGGTTGGGGACGACGTCTTTGATGTATTCACATTCACTTTCCGTTTACATGACATCTGGTCGCGTATTGAACAGAAGGCGATCATTTTCGCGCTACGGTATGCAGTGGCAGGGCAGGAATTCTGGGATAACAACGCTGGGCAGAACTATCACATCAAATTTGTCCTTTCGTCCCCCTCGGTTCCCTTGGGTGCCGTTGACAACGAAGCGAGCCTCAGGGACTTGGAACTGAAGTTAGAGGACCTTGCAAAGGCCAAATCTGCACCTATCCCTATCACTCCGTATCGACTTGGCCGGTCATTCAGCGCTGATCATCAGTATTCGTCATTCGCGAGGCCACTCCCCACTCGCTACGATTTCACGTCGGCACACAAGACGCAGTGGACAAGGAATGTCTCGCCCCAGCCTAACCGCCATACGCGCACGCACACACATCCATCTGGTACTCCAATTACTGCCGATGCGACCGTTGCGCCATGGTCTGGCATGTTGAGTGCCCAAGAGACCAAGCAGGTCACTTCCCCGCAACCACAACAACAGTTCCCCCTTCCTCTCGAGTCATCACGCGAAGCGATGAATGATACGCCTACGCCACCACTTTGCTCCGAGACAAAGCTAGTCCAACCTGATAGTCCTAGTTCATCTCGCCTACAAGATGGCAAGGAGCGTAACCATCGTCGGGGCTACATTGACAAGATCATGGAGGGATCTCCCAACTTGCGTAGGACGCAGACTGGATCGCCTCTCAGATTTGATGCTACGGGCAAAGACACTACTGCTCAGTTACCGCGCACGCGGTCATTCCCACTCATCGCCGGAATGCCAGGGCCTATGGTGAACTCACCTCGGCAACCGACAATCAAGCCATCATTATCAATAGAGGCTGCGCCAGTTGGTGATGGGGGAAATCAAGAGCCGACGCCTTGCGAAGCCTCGCAGTCGAGTTCCTCGAGTACTCCTTGCACGCCGTTGTACTCACCTGGCCCTGATTGCACACGAAGTGAGACAAGTTACAAACAGTTTCTCGATCAGTTCGTCTGTTCCATCGTTTCCATCGTTCCTTGGTGTTAATCCGCCTGCTTAGATTTTGTTTTTATACTGGTGCAGATCCCTTGCCCCAAGAACCGTCGGAGACGCTCCCTCGTTCGTACCCGATCTCGAGTAACGAACACTTTCCGCTGTCCAATTCACCTCGACAGAGCTTCTCATCTTTTATGCACGACCTACCTGCTCGGTTCTCTCTTGAGCCGAGCATTTCGACCGGTCCAATGGCCGTGCACGCCCAGTGATCATTTACATCTATCTTGATCGAGGGTTGCGGCAAAAGTTCAGACTATCATGGATAAACTCGCATCTTGGAGGAGATCGCGATACCACTGGCCCTCGGCCTTTGTAGCGTTATCGCCTCTCCTGACTATGTGATAACGTAAAATGTCTCCGTTTCCTTTTCTTTTATTTCCTATCTCATTTTCTTTGCATATCTTGGCATGGCACATGGTAGTTCTCATCCTTCTGTTCCTTTCTATTTCTCGTTCTCGTCGTGTAAACTACGACCACATTCTCATTTCCGGTTCAATTTTCTCGACTGATGCGTTTGTCTGCCATTTGTGGAGTTTCCTTGGGCACACGTTGGTCGCTTCGTATTTATCACCATACGCATTACACTAGACAGGTTTCGAACGCTGCACTGTGTTCTCTCTTGGGGTCTTACCAACGTACGTTTGAAAGTAGGGTACATATGAATGGATGGAGTGAGGAAGCGTGGGTGCAACGGGAGATCAATATCGACCTCTGCGGGGGCCCCCCCGTCTATCGTAGTACCCGCCGCCGCCGCCCCCTCTCCGCCCGCCACTGCTTCCCCAATGATCATCGTTTCGTCCACCGCCACCGCCGCTTCCACCAGCCCATACGTCCTCTTGAGGTGGCAACGGACCGCTCTGTCTCGGTCCAACGGGTGGTAGTGGCGAGCTGTTGTTCCCCAAATGTTCGGCCGCACCCAACCCAGGGATGAAATCGTCCGAGTTCATCGTATCATCCGGCCCGAACGGTGTCCCTCGATACCCAAACCCGTCTGACAACCCACCAGGTAGGCCCACGCCAGCCCCGGGCCCCATCCCCGCCGTAGTGGTCGCCGTCGCGGAGATCATGCCAGGAGGGGCATCCTCCTCCCGGCCCCACCATCGCGGACCGAGTCCACCACTACCGTTCATCCCACCACCCGCGCCGCCCCCGCCGATCCCAAACCCGCTCCCGAAACCCCCGCCCCCATAGCTGAACCCGGGGACCATCGCGTCCTCCTCGTCCTCCTGCCCACTCATGTCCGTCACCTCGGGCGGTTTCTCGCCCCCGCCTGCAAACACGGAGCTTGCGTCGCCCGGTCGTTCGCGCGACCAGAAGCGGGTCGTGTGGTCGTTGGAGGCGCTGACGAGGATGTGTCCGAGCGGGTGGAAAGTGAGTGCCCAGACGTTGGAGTCGTGAGCCTGGGAGAGCGTAGCGCGTGGGAGGAGCGCGGGCTGCAGTGCGGTGGGTTCGGGTCCAGCGATGTCCCAATGGAGAATGGCGCCTTCAGAGCCGCCCGAGACGAGGATCGGATGGACCGGGTGCCAGGTGACGGCTATGGTGGAAAGAGAGTAAGTGAGAAGTGAACGAGTGTGTGTACACATGCGTGCAGTGGTTGGGAGACGGACGTACAGCAGACTTCTTTCTTGTGTCCCTTGAGGACGCGAAACTCTTTCATGGCGCGGATGTCAAAGACACGTACGGTTTGGTCGCGCGAAGCGCTGGCAAGGAGGTTGCCATTCGGGGACCAAGCAAGGGCTTGGATCGTGTTTTTATGTTGGTGACTGCGATGTTGCATAGTAAGCGAATGTCGTGTAACCGAAGAGAGGACTTACAGCGTCGAGAGAACCGTACCAGTGCGAGGATCCCAAAACTTAATCAAGTTATCTTTGCTGCCAGAGGCGAGTAGACCCTTGGTCGGGTGCCATTCGACACATTTGACGTCCCAGCCATGGCCTTGGGATTGGATCAGAACGGGAACACCCCCAATGGCATCAGGGTTCGCGTACCAGTCAGAACGCGCTCCTCCCTGCTCTCCTCGAAAGCCCATATCCGAATGGTCGCATCATCACTTGCGGTTGCGAATTGGCCATCGTTCGGACTGAAACTCAAGCCACGAATAGCCTCTCGATGTCCCGGCCACGCATTCAAGTTGTTCATGTTCGGTTGAAAGTACTTGATGACACCGCTCTGATCTGCAGACGCGAGGTAGGCACCTGAATGTGTAAACTGGAAAGCACGGATGGCAGAATCATGGGCCTGCAAGATGGTCTCAAAGTTGAACGTTAGGCCGTTCCAGAGCGTGAACTCGCCGCTGGTCGAGCCGGTCAGCACGCGCCTTCCCTCAGGCGTCCACTAGAAAAAGAAGGGTGATCCATCAGGTAAGTGCGGACGCGACACGAGTACCAACTCGGAACGGACCGTCACAACGTTGACTGGACAACGAATTTTGTTGGTCGAGGTGTGTATGAACTTGGTGCACAGCGATGTCGATGCATCACCTGGGTAGGCGATGGGAGGGAGAAGCTAGTCAATATTATTCCTCGTTCAGCGTGTACACGATCGTATCGGTTGGAAATAATCCCTACGTCGACTATGTAGGGTGGTGCGGGTCTCATACAAGGTACATATGTTGGGTTAGGGCGGTGTTTCCGCAACTGTGGGCAGAGCGCGAGGGGTAAGGTCGTGATTTGTGGAAAGGGTACGTTGCGTACCAATGCCCATCTGCCCATTCCACCGTTGAAATCGACCGTCCGACGGGGTCTCGTCTTCTTGACGGCTTTCCCGTCCGCTAGTTGTCGGGCTGCGGCGAGTTCTTGTTCGACGACTTTTGCATCGTCTACCGGCGGTGGTTGTGGGCCAGTCAGATAGCGTTTCGGTGTCCACTCCAAGGTCGGGTGCGACGGCCGGGGTATTGAGTTTAGTGGAAGAAGGAGCGGGACTCCAGCGCTGGCCATGTCTTGATACCATTCGCAAGGTCGGTCGCCGAGATCACGCATTGACTATTTACGTGTGTTTGTTATGTGTGGCGGTGAACAACGGTTGCTCCATGTGTGTCAGAGAGGAGCGCACTGACCACAAAGCACCGCACAATTGGCAGGGATATCGAGTCAGAAGAGCCGAAAAAAAAAGGGTGGGGGGGACAGACTTAAGGAGGGTACCTCGCAGAAGATTTCCCCATCTCTCTTTCCCCCCAACCACCATCATCTCCACCAAACCCACACATCTCAGTTTTCTCGACAGAAGTGACAGATTTGATTGATGGCGCGCACAAAGGTATGCATGCACTGCTTCCAATGCCGTGTCCTATTGTTTTGGGAGCGAGAGCGATGGGGGTGTTCTCGTCGTCGATGCCGTGGTCGATGAGGAGAAGGTGTGGCGTCCTGCTGGGTGGATGTGGCGGGACGGTCACACGGTGTCCACAAACACGGAAGGAGGGCAGCACGGAGGCTCGAAACAACGCTCCCGTTATCGCAGCCTTCGGAGGATGGCCTCACTCCTTCCGCTCGAACTTCCAATGTCCCGATATATGTTTTCGGAGACTTACCTATTTTGGGAATTCTAGCAAACCGCTCGTAAGACGACTGGTGGCAAGGCGCCACGCAAGCAGCTCGCCACTAAGCAGACCCGCAAGAGCGTCGCGGTGAGCAATCATACCATGCTCTCCCCCGTCATATACTTATTTGACCCCATCAGGCCACTGCTACCGGAGGCGTCAAGAAGCCCCACAGGTTCCGCCCGGGAACTGTCGCACTCCGTGAAATTAGGCGGTACCAAAAGTCCACTGAGCTTCTGATTCGCAAGCTGCCTTTCCAGAGGCTCGTCCGAGAAATCGCTCAGGACTTCAAGGTCTGTCTCTTTGTGCACCGTCGATATGCTTACTAACCTCGCCGTTGTTCAGACCGACCTCCGCTTCCAGTCCTCGGCCGTGTTGGCCCTTCAGGAAGCTAGCGAGGGTGAGCGCAGCCCTCATTCTACGCTTGGGCTGTGACTTAGTCCGCGTACAGCCTACCTTGTCTCTCTCTTTGAGGACACGAACTTGGCCGCCATCCATGCAAAGAGGGTCACCATGTAGATCCTATTCCCTTGTCTGCCTCCCGTACGATGCTCACACACCTTGCAGTCAACCCAAGGACCTGGCCCTCGCCCGCCGCCTCCGCGGTGAACGTGCCTAAATGATGATGGTACTCGCGAGAGTCTGCGAGCAACGTAGATTGTTCTATGCTTCCGGTTGTCCTTGGTGTATTTGTAGGGCATTCGATGTGAGTTTAAAGTGGCTCTCCTGTCGCATCGCCCGTCATAGGCGTGGAGCGACATGTGCTGCTTCTGCTATATATGTCGACCTCCGATGTACAAGGGTGTTCTAGTTTCGTGATCTACCATATGACTGGTGTGTAACAGAGATAATGATGGTCCATCGTTCGCCACATATTACGGACGACGGTACGGAGCGACGACACTCGACATGTAGCGCGAATAAAGTGACGAATACTTAGACTGCGGTATGATGCGAACCGAATCCAGATATCTCCAAGAAACCATCTCTCTGACCATCACCCTCAACGTCACTCGTCCTCGTCGTCCTCGTCATCCGAAGCCGTGTGGGCCGTCGCCGAGCGCGGGGAGGGTTGGCGGCTGTTCGTGGTGGTTCGGCTCCGACTACGGTGGCGCGGTGGGTTGTTGTCCAGCCGACGCTGCTGCTCCTGCAGCTCTTCCGCCGTGAGGGGGTAACTCGGCAGACACTTGAGCTCAAACGCACAAGGCAATACGTCCCCGCAGTGCTCCTTCACGAACACATCGTTCGCGACGAGCCCTCCAAACCTCGACGCATTGCCCAGCCAATCCAGCCGCTTCAGACCCTCGCCGAGACGTCCGCCCGGCGCGTTCGAGTCCGTAGACCGGTTGAATCGGTAGCCCTCCCATATCTGCCGTTTCCTCGCCGGAGTCACGCTGTCGTATTCCTTTTTCGCGACGTCGCCGTACATGTTCGCGGATATCGCATCCAACACCTCTCCGCATGTGACGCCAAGCTTGCGATTCTGCGCGCGAGCGTGGATCATCCACGGGAATGCATGGGATATAATGCGGATATGTGTCAGCCGTGGGTGTGTTGCTGGCGCGTTCCGTCCTTTGATCCAAGATCGTTGGGATTCAGTCGTCCTATAACAGTTACTGGTTTGGAACAGCATGTTCCACCGGAGATAGTCATCTTGAGTGTCGGCCGGAGGCGCGAGAAGTGGGTTGAGTTTAATGGCGGCTCCGACGACCTTGGCCAAGAACGGTTCCAGGACGGGCCCATCTGTATGACGATATTAGCAACGAAAAGAAGATAGACAATCCCCAAGTTCGGAAATCACACAGACGTACAGTGTAGTCCTTCGGCAAAGGGATCTACGCGGTCGTTGTTGTTTGTCCATCGGAACGCGGCTAGGGCTGTGTCTCCTGTGGGCCCAGGAACTTTGATGACCGGAGGCTGTTGAGGTGGATGCCACGGTGTATAGCCAGCATACGCTGGATGTGGCGACATTCCTGGAGGCATAGGCCACGCTGCCGCTGCAGGCGTAAAAGGACCCATGGGAGGCGGAGGCCACATAGCACCAGGGAGAGGTTGATTGAAAGCATTGTATCCAGTGAGTGGAGGTTGAACATACACCGTAGGCGTGGGCATCGCGTTCGGAGGCGGCATCGATCCCAGTGGAGCCCAGGGCGTACCATGTAACGACGTCGGATATCCTGTAAAGTCGGCAGAAACCTGAGCACCAGAAGGCCCTGGTGGCCCACTAAATGCCGCGTGCAGCATTCCGGGAGAGGCAGGGAGGGTAGACGGTGCAGGATAGTATGAGCCCGGGGGATCGGAACGCGGTTGACTAGCGGGCGTGTTATGCACGCTAGGCATTGGTGGGATGAAGGGGGTGGTGTTGTATGGCGTAGAGGGATAACATGAATAGTTCGTAGGGGTTCGTGACTGTTGGGACCAAGACATGGGTTCCCGATGATCGGAGGGAGGGATGGGGGGAGGCTGAACTATGCCGTCAGGAGATGGCAGAGGAGGGATGAAGGGGGTGCTTGGACCTGAAGGATTGTCGTATAGCATGTTGCGTACGGAAAGATATGTATGGGTGATTCAGATCAATACACTGCAAGATTGAGTGGCGCAAATATGGTCAAATTAGCCAAGAGAAAATAATCCGTCAGCTCCAAGGTACACACGACAGGACAGATCAGGATGCGTCAAAGATTGCTAGAACAGATGGTAACACGTATGAATGATGCAGACGACGTGGGATGACCACGGATTGGAGAGAGGTAGCCCAGGGGTTCTGAGAAAGAGACCGGATCGCACCCCAGCTAACAGCGACTGTCAAGCGCGAAGAGCTCACCGTCAATCTCGGCTTTTCTGAACTTTCATTCGCTTTGTGGCAGTTCGTTTCACCACAGTCTGAACAACCGCGACGCCACTGCTATCTGTGTAGGACTGCCAGGGACAGGTAGGAGATGATACACTCGATGGGGAGATCCACGGGGAGTTGGGTCGAGTCACAGACGATCAGTCACGAGGCCCTGTGTGATGGCTGTGTACCACCACGAAGCAACAACCCGGCACTTGAGCGGACAAACCAGCAGTAGCAATCTCAGGTGCGAGTAATGCACATCTTACGGGACAGGACTACATGTGCGAGCCTACAAACCGCTGGCGTGCGACGTCGATGTTCCGGGCCTGCGCCGCAGTCGCAATTTAACCTGCAAGGACCATGTGCTGACAGACCAGGAAAGTTCCAACTCCCAGTCAGGGCCAGTCCCGTTTTTTTTGCGCGTCCGCTATACAAGGAAGCCTATGAAATCCCATGTGGATCCGTCGGTGCCGCCGAGAATAGACAAGCGGTTCAAGTACAGGTGCAGTGGAATGACTCATTGGTTCATCCGGCTCAACAACAACAGCATTAGCGGTGCGTGAGCAGCTTCATGCCAAATGCTGTGACGTTCGAAGCACGACAGTGTTGCCAGCGGAACGCGCAGACATACCATCCCAGCTGGATGTGGCACAAGTTTGTGTTGTTGACTCTTGCCGCTTACCGTCTCAACGCGTCTTGACATTGAATCAGACCCTTACCGACTCATGACCTTGGCCACTGCCATGTTCCTGATCATGTCCATTCAGGGCAAGGTACCTTTTTTACTCCGCACACTCTCTGAATCCCATCCCCTCGCGAATAGTCTATGTCCGATTCTACAGTTCCCAGCTGCAATGCTACTGTTCGAGCGGTCGCTCTTGCTAAAAGCGACAGTAGTGTTAACGGTGGTCATCCTCGTCCCAGACCACTTGTATTTAATGTCCTAACCAGGTCTCGATCAGCCCACTACGCGTACAGTGTCATGCCTCAGGGAATTGCGATGCGGTCGATACCGCCCAATTTTGCTGCCCTTTGGATTATGCTCGGTGCAGATGGCGCCAGGGATTAGACGGGGTACGGGGTGATCTGCTGCTACACTCTGAAGGGGGCTGTCGATCAAGAGTACGGTGACGGGTCCGAGGGACACGGTGAGGCAACGGTGCACGGTCTTCTTGATACAAGTTCCAGAAATGAACGGCATCAGGCCAACCAATGGCGCTCATACTGGTTTGCGCCAATCCGATTCGTTTGAATCACGTTGTCGAGTGCTACGCCTTGTAGGATACTTTCAAGCTGGTCAAAGACGTGACGTTCGCATGTCGACTTCCTGACGGATTTCCGTCTCTCCTGCTTTTGGGCGAATAAACACTGTCGGATCCAGCCTGGTACGCTGAATCTGCAGACGATCCGTCAGGATGCATCGTCATCGGTGTCCGAGTCGTTGAAGGTGCCTGTCTGCATCACTAAAGTATCACTCGACTTGCGATCGCGTTTCTTGCGCACAGGCGAGGCACGCGGACTCCGGCTAGCCGGGACGATTTACGTTCCCTCCCATGCAGACGGCAACAGGGAATTGGTTTGCAGACGCACGCCCACGACGACACGCTGTCAATAAAGTGTTGCAGCTATTCTTATGGGGTCCCCGCATGTGTGACACCACTAGGAGACATATTGTATCCTGCAGGTTTAGGTCTATCTGGCAGATAGAGACTATCGCACTCACTGGGACTATTGGATGTATGATCATGTTGGAGGGATAATTTACCTTTCGATAATCCGATCGTTGTACTTGAGCCAAACGGAGCGTCCTTGTGGAATTACGCTCGGGACCTTGTATAAGGAGGACAAGTCCCGGTCCCATGTCCTTGTTCAGCTCCACGGACTAGTGGTTTCAGACGGCTCGAAGGTAAGGAGACACTGCCGTATGCCATAACATTGGACGAATCAAACCCTCCAGCGGTGAATGACAAAAGTGCATGCTGCGGAACCCTTTGCGGCATAGGGTGCCAATTCTAGTTCAGGTAGCAGTAAGGGTTGTCATGATTGCGGTGGTTGCAGTGAGTGATACACAGACCAAAACACGACGTATAAGACTCTGAGTGGTCATGAGGTTAGAATCATCACGAAAATGTTCGGCGCTTTGAATCCAAGACGAGAGACAGTGTAGTGGTCCTTCTTCTCCAGTTTTTCGAAATAGAATCTTTCCCTGAGCCAGTCTGCCAAGTCTGCACGTCAACACGTGCATAGGACTCAGGTCGCAGACAGTGGTACTCACCAACGCGTTTATAGCGGTTAGGCTGCGGAGTGTTATAGTACATCGCCCCACCCCACCCTCCGCTAGACTGGTTGATATGAGCCACTCGCTTGACTTGATCCTGGAGTCGCGCAGGAAGAGAGGAAAATTCTGTGTCCGTGACATAATTCTCGGTGTACCTAGTCCCGCAGTTTCGAATCGTCAGTGCCACCTGTCATGAACCAAGAGCACCTCAAAAACGCACTCCTTCCATATCGTGCTGCAGACGTCGCCAATAGTGACACCTCGATCATTATGAACGATCGTGCACCATGGACTGAGTTCGGTGATAATGATGAGATCCGTGACACGCGGTAGTGTGGCAGGTTCGTCTTTGGCAGTGAAGGGCATGTCGCGATCTCCGGACCCGTTGTTGAATCCACCCGTCGAGCCTGGTAGAGTGGAGAAAGACTTAAGCACACGGCCCTACTGAATTCGTCGTACCAGTAATAAGATTGAATATGAGGTGGAAAGAGCCGTCCGAGCCTTGGAGGATCGGGTGCAATTGGAGTTGGGTATCGAGAAGGTAGAGATCGGTCTGAGATAACACCGGGCCATCTGATCCAGGAAGGAGCCGTCAGAAGGATATCCTAGAAATACTTGATCTCATCTTACTCACAGCTTGCACCAGTCGCCCACTTGCTTACTGACGAATCACCCATGTTTCCGTGTGGCGTTGATTCAATGGCGTTACAGGGAGTGGAAGGTGAACAAGGAGCAAGAAGACACACGACGAACAGCAGTTGTGCACGCAAAGAACACCCGTACAAGATTAGAGGTGGCAGTGTAAACCAGTGACCCGACTTCTGTAACTCGACCACACGACCCATCGGACGCTACGTTCACAGCTTGACTTTGAAGCTATAGCAAGAATGGCTCCAAAAGGCGGTAACTCAAAGAAGGAGGGCGGTCGTGCCAAAAAGGCGGAGAACGAATCCAAGAAACAAGAGGCAGCAGCTGCTGAGAAGGTACAATCTCATCACCCCTAGTCGCCGTCTGCAACTAATTAAGCCTGTCTGGCCCCAGGAACGCAAGGATGCTGAGAAGTGGTCCGAAGGTTCCAAGTCAAACAAGGCAAAGGAGGATCGAGAGGCGAAGCGCCGTGATAACTTGGCGCGCAAGGTTGAGAACGCACGTTTACTTGCAGAGGAAGAGGCAGCCGCACCACCAAAGGTCAAGACCGCACCCAAGGCCGGGGAAAAGAAGGCCGAAAGGGCTGTCAAGCCTGCCGGGCCTGGTTCACTTGCCGCGGGAGGGGGTCTTCCCACTGAATCAGAGAAAATCAGGAATGCAGATGCACCCCCAGAAGAGGCAGAGAGCTATGCGGCAACTGGAATCGACAACGCACTTGATCTTCTCGAAGTTGTAACTGCAAAGATGGACAAAGCGAGTGTCGGCCAGCAGGCTGCTGGTATTGAAAGACATCCAGAGGTTTGTTTTCGTTCACATCGTCACGCGCATACTCATTCGTCCCTCGTGTCGTAGCGGAGGTTCAAGGTTCGTTCAGTTATAATAATTTGACACCATCCGAAATCCTCAGGTAAAGTACAGGCGGCTTTCGAAGCCTACAAAGAGAAAGAGCTTCCGAACCTCAGAGTCGAAGTAAGCACTGGATTTAACTTTATTGTATTGCGTTGACCGTTGTTCGTCAGCACCCTGGCTTGCGACTACAGCAATATCTTGTCAGTAGCATGCTTGCACCGCTTCTAATCAGCTCTAATGGTATCGGACACACAGGACATTTTGTACAAGCAGTTCCAGAAGTCTCCAGACAATCCGTAAGCGCAGCAGTAATGTCGCATTGCCCTATGTCGATCGTCTTCCTGCAGATTCAATCAGGCCACTGTCGCCTACGATGCCACCAAGGAAGAGAGAACCGATGCCCTCAAGGAGAAGCAAGATGCGGTGCAGAGGAGGATGCGGGTTGGATCAGATTGATGGCCTCAGATCTTTGAGCTCGACTTTGATACCAATCGCAGTCATCATCTGATAGAATCACACATGGGAATGAAATGAAACACAGCAACGCAGTAGCGAGATCCATGTCTGGGTCATCCGAAAGTATTCCAGAACGCATGTTAACACCGCACGTTTGTGCCCTGTTCTCGTTGGATGGTGCACCGGAAAAGGCACGACGAGACGACACAGCCCAGGCCGCAGTACGACAGGGTGCATTATGTAATCCATTGGCAAACTATATAAGAGGGGCTGGAAAATACGACAGCTTTGACCAAGAGGAGCTCATCACCATGCCTTCAATATCTATCATTTCCATCGAAACATCCCTACAAATGCAGACGAAAGGACCGGAGCCTACGAACACCCTTCTGATCACCCAAGTACCTCCAGACTTTTTCCAGCCAGTCATTTTGGACGCACTTCGTGATTTCTTTGCTCTGTACGGCGAGATCAACCAATGGGCACCGCTATCGTGTTTTTCGCGTATCATTGTGGTTTACTGCCATGAGGACTCGGCAGAGCAGGCGAAATTGAACTGTGATCCAGTGATTATCCAACCGAGCCATGGGTGAGCGAAACGTTGTCATGCCACTGTTCATTTGTTCATCGATCTTCAGTCCCTCAACTACTCTCCGAGTCTTCCGGGCAGATCGGAGTCCGTTGCTCACTCGCTCGCCACCATCTGGTGATAATTTCTTGCGACCACCCCCAATTGAAAAGAATTTCTTACTTTCTCCTCCGGGATCACCTCCGATAGGCTGGGAGCCAATCCGGGAACACCCACCGAACACAGCGACCCTGGCGGAGGATTTGATTACGGCGTTGAAAAAACTCCAACTGCGGGAGCGGCACGGGAACAGAGAGGTATTACTGGAACCAGAGGAGGGTGTCGGGGTCGGCGTGTATGTGGAAGACGCTGATGCATCCGATAGCGAGGAGGATAGCGACGAGTTGGATTGGGAGTATGGAACTTCTTCTCCAGCGCGGCTGAGATGGAAGCCTGCACCTACAGCTATGCCTCCGGTTCCCGTCACGCTGCGATGATGCTGGTATGTGTGTTTTTGGTATCTTTTCTCTGGATGATACCTACCAGACCTGTTCCGAGTGTCTGGCTGCGGAAAGCTTGGATTGCCGTTTTTATTTCGCTGATAAATTATTCCCGAGCTCTTGTCTCATCGTTGACTTGACCACGTTTTTCCAGGTGATATCGCTCTACTTCAGCTTCATACCAGTTGAGGCATCACGTTGTGGCCAAAACGAAGATGCCTTTGTCGGATTCGGTTATTCCTCTTTGCATGGACCATGGTTGTATTGTTGTAATGCAAGATCATAGGTTTTTAGGCGTACTGTCATCCCTGTCCTCGTGTATACATAGCCCCCGTCAAATGGCTTTGGCCATTCTTGCTCGGCTGCTCTTAGGTCTCGAACCAACGGAATGTAACGGAGTCATGTCCGACGCTATTGAATGAACATTTTGCACAGCTACGGCACGGGTAGCCATAGATGATTAATTAGGCAAACTTTATTGTTTCCCTTGTTCTGTGTGGAGCAGCAACCGAGATCCATTATTCTCCGTACACAACAAAAGGGATGTCTTCTGCGGCCCATCTCCTTCACAGGAGCACCTCGCTCTTCTTCTCTCGTGTACGTTCATCACTCTCCTTCGTTCGCTCGACATGGTTTCGAGCACCCTTGCCATTTCTCTCGCCTTTGGCGCGTCTGTAGGTGAGAGCTGTTCGCTACCCAATCTGCCATCCAGTACGACGTTAACACCCTCCAAGTCGCGCAGTCTCCTTCTGTCATCTGCGTTGCTGGTCAATGCCTTCAGGGTTATTCGAACACTACTAGTAGGTTCCTTCCCGCAGTGGAGGCCTCTCGTTTAGTTTTTGCTTCCAGTTGGTTGCACCTTGTCAGCATCGGGAGAGCCTACTTCAGCCCTTTTGCTTCCCGGGCAATATACCTCTTCGACGAACCCGCAACTTCTCCATGACCTTCTGACATCCCCTTCTGCGTCCTTGTCTCCGTCGGCTGGGTTCGCAAACTCGAGCTCGCGGTCATCCGTCTCATTACCGCTTACAGTTGCACTTCAGCCAGGCCTTGCGGTCTACCCAGAGGTATTCTATTCCGATCAAGGGTCCTACACCAACCTTCCTACCTCCCCAATCACGAATGCTTCTACATTGGGTGGATCGTCATTAGCACTTTCTGCAAACGTCTGGGCAGAAATTTCTGCAGGTAGCAACAGCCGGGTCATCCTCTGGAACTCGATCCCTGATGTTAGCCAACTGCCTCAGACGGTTTCTGGTCCACTCTCTCTTTTAAACCTGCAGTCTACCGCTTGTTCCCCACCATGCTCTGGCAACGGCGTCTGCTCTGCTTCTGGTGCTTGCACGTGTCCAACTGGGTTCAGCGGGACTTCCTGCGAGTCGTGCGCCCATGGATACTTTGGAACAACGTGTAAGGCTTGCCCTTCCGGCTGCTCCTCTTGCGACGATGGTATAACTGGTACTGGGCGCTGTCTCACTCCGGTCACAACAAATGTTCCGTCGAGCTGTAACTGCGTGAACGGGGAGTGTGGCACCGGTGGCCAATGCACTTGTCTTCCGGGCTGGACTTCTGCGTCAAATGGCACCCAGTGTGCTGCGTGTGCGTCTGGCTTTTTCCTCGATTCCAGTGGGAAATGTGAAAGTGAGTAAATCAGCGGTGTTCTGCAACACATTTTTGACCTCGCCGTAGTTTGTTCGCTTGGATGCACTGAATGTGCGGACGGATCCGGTGACTGCATATCTTGCAAGTCCGGTTACACTCAGGACGCCAATGATCGTACGCTATGTGATGCTGTTCGGCAACAGACTTCCAGCGGGACTGTGTGCCCTTCAGGTAGCTACAGCGCTGGGTCTTCTTGCCAACCTTGTTCTCCCGAGTGTCAGACGTGCACTAGATCCACGTCGGGTGACTGTGTCATTTGCGCGTCTGGTACTTACCTATTCAACGGTAGTTGCGTGCAAACGAGTAGTGGTGGTGTTTGCGACGGTTCATCTCTCATCGCTAACAACAACAAACATGAGTGTGACAGTGAGTATCATGTCTCTTTGTTCTGCTATCTCGCCAAACGCGCTGTCATAGGTTGTGGACCCAAGTGCACCTCTTGCCAGATTCCGAATTTCAATGTTGCATCGACAATTAACCAGGCTCAGTGCACTGGTTGCCTGCCTGGCTATGTTCTTTACCAGGGAGCGTGCGTACAAAGTTGCCCTTCGGGGACTTTCCTATCTCCCACGGATAACCTCACTTGTACCGGTTTGTAGCGTGCAACTGTTGCTCTTAAACAAGCTCACTTACCTTTGCTATAGCATGCTCTTCGACGTGTAGTAGTTGTTCTGGAAGCGCCAATTACTGCCTGACCTGCAATAATGGTCTGCTCGCTTCTAGTGGTTCCTGCGTCAGCTCATGTCCATCGAACACGTTCAGCTCATCCGGTACTTGTGTCACATGCCACCCAGATTGTGCAACGTGTTCCGGTGGATCATTCAATCAATGCACGAGTTGTAACAAGAATATTCCGGTCCTCACGAGTGGTCGTTGCCTAGCTACCTGTGGCCAGAACCAGTATTTCGATCCCACTTCGTCCACATGCCAGTCATGTGATGGGAGCTGCGCCAGTTGCTCGGGTTCGGGTTCAAACAACTGCCTCGCCTGCTCCAGTTCCAGCCAAGTCCTCCGCGGTGGAACCTGCGTGGCGGCAAATTGCAGCAGTGGAGCCAGTGTCGTGCCGGGTCTTGGTGTATGTCTCGCCGAACTCGTTGTCGTGCCATCTTCCTCTAGTTCTGGGTCCCCGCCTCTTCCATCTGTCCCGGGTCTTTCGATGCCGACGAGCACGACAACGCAAACGTTGTCGTGGTGGGAAATTCTCCTGATGACGCTCGGTTGCGCGTTTCTTTTCATTGCGTTCTTGTACTGCTGGCGCCGTCGTGCACGGAAACAGCGTGCGAAAAAGACGGCAGCCTTTGCCTCAGCCAAAGCTCTCAACCACAAGTCGAACTGGAGGTTGCGTCTGATGCGTTTCGGAGAAAAATTGTTTGGACGCGTGCCAAGCCAGCCTCGTCCAGACTCCGAGGAGATTACACTGTGGAAGCTACGGGCTGCGGAGGAGGCACGACACAATCAGGAGCTGGAGAAGCTCATAGATGCATATGGGTTCTCGCGGGCCAGCTCCCCACACGAGTCCATGCGGATGGAACTGCGTGGCCACGAGTCATACTGTTCTCGCCGGCTATCAGGGGGCTCTTTGTACTCCGAAGTGACCGGAATGCCGCCACAGGCGCCGGAGCCCCGACAACCTGTGAAGTCGAACGCGCTGACCTCGCGATTCTCCTCGACTACTGTTGGCTCCTCGGTGTACAAGAAGCCAAACTTGACGAGACGGGAAGTTTTCCCGCCCAGGTCGCAAACGGACGCTGAGACGTATGCTGCCTCTGTTCGACACTCACCCAAACTGAGTGGAGAGTCAAGCAGGGTAACGCCAACGAACACGGGCGGATCAAACAACCCGTTCCGTAAATGAGACGGTTGTCATCACGTTCGCAGGCATCTTCTGATCTTCCCCACACGGACGCACACGCAATTAGATCGAACTCGCTACAAGGAGAGACGCTTTCACTGCACCCCGACGAGATGATTTCTCTTGCAACTGTCGCTGTATCCATTTACCCTCTTTGTCACATTGCATTATATACCAGTCATATACTGTTTACGCGCGTAGTTAATGTAGCATGACGAACACTGCGACCGCATAGGTTACATTGAATGTGCCTTGACCCTTGTTGAAATGACCGCGCGAACGAGCGGTGGGTCGGTGCGATGTGGCAGACGATGGTGGCTGTCTATCCTTGGTCGCGTCCGAGCTATGTCCCGATCAGCCCGCGTGCACGAGCACAGGACCTAAAAGACACAATTTATCAAGAAATGTGGACGTGCCTGCACTCTAACCGCTCTCCTGTGATAGCCAAGCGTCGACTGTTTTAAGCATGACCACAGCTCCCATTCTCGCCACACACTCACCCCCCCTTCCCCTCGCTCCCCTCTGTCCCTGCCGCTGCAGCGCGATGATCATGTCCATTGGCTCTGCAGTAGGCAGGCAGCCCCAGCCCTCGCCCTCTCAGGTATGGTATGACGACATCCCTGGATCGATTTGCGGACCCGAAGATGGTCCCTGGCCGCGCTCGTTCACGCGTTTGGGGATCTCCGAAGCCTGGGCAAAGCTCGCACAAGCGTCCGATCCGCAGAACATGTCTTACGGTGCCAGCAAACGGTGGCGTGCAGACGCGGTCAATTTCCAGCCCTTTCCTGGGGCGAGGAGCCAAGACCGGTACGCGCTGCAACGGCTCGACATTGGTGGACGGACGTGGACGTTGACGGCCGTGTTCGATGGCAAGTCGGTGGTAACGACCACCCTTTTTTTTTTTTTGTTAGCGAGAGGTGGACCTGACGCGGTTGTCATTTCCCACAGGACACCTCGGTGACGCGACGGTGGAACACGCGGCGTATCACATGCCCATTATCGTGCGGGAGTTTCTCGAGGAAATAACGCTGAAGCACCGTGGGCGCGCCATCCCACCACCGCTGATCGCAGATGCGTTCAGCAGCGCAATCCAGTCGTTTGATGCCGCGATTGCCAACGACGTCTTGGACTTGTTTCCAGGCGGATTGGAGTCGGTCAGGGATATGCCGGATGACAAGGTGTACGCCATCCTCCACGACCATGCGACGGGCGGGCAAAACTTCAAAAAGGCACGCTTGTGCATGTATGGCACGACCGCACTCGTTGCGCTAGTCGACCCTGACCATGAAAATCTGTGGTTGGCTAACCTTGGCGATTGTCAAGGAGGTGAGCACAAAGAGGTTCTTATGCCGTTTCGCTTGCATGCTCATGTGTATGCTTAGTCATGATCTCAGAGATCAAGCACCAGACGTGGAATTTCGAGATCTTGACTACCACTCATAACGGCGCGAACGAACGCGAGGTGGAGCGCGTGGAACGCGAGCATCCGGGAGAATCCGAATGTGTTGTGGATGGCCGCGTTCTCGGTGCCATCGCTCCTTTTCGATGTGAGTGAGCGTCTGAGGGCTTTGTTCGCCTTTTCCTGATCGTGGCTTTCGTTCACTCCAGGTATTGGCGACACCCCGTTCAAACAACCCCCCGAGTTCACAAGGCGTATATTGTACAACCTCTTCCCTGGCGGTCACGATACGTCACTATGGGAAGAGTTTCTCGTAAGGGACTTTACGCCGCCCTACATATCTGCCATGCCCGAGGTGACGCATTACCCGCTCGATGCGTCGCGAAAGGGCCTACGCAAGTACCTCGTGCTGTCGTCTGACGGATTCACGGACGTCTGTGGAGAAAGCCAGCGAAGCGTGATCGAGCGGTGGTTGCAGTGCATGGAAACGCGGCGAGAGTGCCACGGGACGGATAACATGGCTCTGCGGTTGCTTTGGGAGGGGCTGGGAGGGGAGACGGTGAGCATGTCCAAGGTGTTGACGTTGGACTTGGATGTGCCTTGGCTAGACGACATTTCGATCGTCGTTCAATCCCTGTAGGGGATGACTGAACTTATGGAGCACCATAATATCGACCCACCCAATTTATAATTGTCCTAATTACTTTTTACTCTAGGGGCTTTTCTGGATAAGGAAAGGAAACATACCTCAACATATGCAACATCTTAGTCAGGAGCTTCCATGACAGAGGCACCGGTCAGTTCATCTCAGCCTCGTGAAGACTACGATATCATGGAAACAGACGAGGATGTACCGATCGATGTCACCGATGACCTGATTCCCGTAGACGACGTTCAGATCTCCTTGAAATACCCTCACCAACGTTCCAACAACCGTGGTACCGATGACCATGTCGAAGTGTCGAGCGGGACAAGCACCAAGCGTAAGGTGCAGTATATTTTAGAAGAAGATGGGGTCATATACGGTGCATCTCGATTCGGTCACTTCGGGGAGTATATGCAACGCAAACGAGCAAAACTGCAAATTCAGAACGCGGGCGTGGTGGACGCGGAAGCGAACGGTGAGAAGAAGAGCGACATCTTTAAGGGCATCTCCGTCTACGTGCGTCTCGTCTCCTATATTCTATTTTACGTTCTTTTTTTTTGGGGGGGGTCGTACATGCCAACAAATAAAATCGGATTTTAGGTGAATGGGTGGACGAATCCGTCGGTGCAGGATATTCGAAGACTTCTTCTTCTGCATGGTGGTGTCTTCCATCCATATCTTCACAAGAAATCCATCGTGTACGTGCGATACGTCGTCTTGACTGGCCTTGTACGTGTGACTTTTTTGTCCCACAGGACCCACGTCGTGACGTGTTCGCTCACCGCAGCCAAAGTCAAAGAGTTTAAGCATATGAAGGTGGTCAGGCCCGAGTGGTTGCTGGACAGTGTCACTGCGGGATCTCTTCTTTCCTGGACAGATTACATCTTTCGTCCGGGAGACAGATCAGAGCGGTCTCAGATATCTCAGATTGGTCAGGCGACGCTGCAGTTACAAGCCGCCGAGCGGACATCGTCGACGTCTACCCCACAGGCTAGACAGTCCAGTTCGGGTCGTGCCAGCGCAGAGGGAGATGCCGACCCAAGCAAAGAAATTAGACTGGAGCCGAGGGAACCTGCCCCCGAGTGGACTCCACGTCCACTTTATATAACAGATCCTGGCACAGAAGAGGACGCTGCACGTGTTCCCGAGTACGCCGCACGCCGTTCGAACGAGATGGCTGAACGTGTGATGGCTAATCCTCAGTGGAGAGCAGCACATACCTCCATCGCGCCCGACTTTATCGAAGGCTTCTACAAGAATTCGCGCCTGCATCACTTGTCTACTTGGAAGGCGGAGCTCAAGGATCTCGTGGCGGAGGCCCAAGAACGTGCAGAAAACGGCAGGCTTGATGCGCCGCCTGACGACAATGAATCGCTCTCCATCTCTGACCCACGGAGCGAGTTCACGGACGAGCTTAGTATGAGAGGCGCAGAGCTTGTTTCCAGGTCTCCTTCCCGAGCCAAGGGAAAGCAGAAAGCGAAGGAAGTTGAGAGGGTCATCATGCACTGCGATTTCGACTGTTTTTTCGTTTCTGCTGGTCTTGTAAGCCGGCCTCAACTTCGAGGGAAACCTGTGGTTGTTTGCCATTCTCAGGGCACTCAGGGTGGTGCTTCCAGCATGAGTGAGATCGCTAGTGCGAGCTACGAGGCCAGGGTGTTTGGTATCAAAAACGGAATGAGGCAAGTTCATCTTGTCGACATGCATTGTCGAGGCATTGTCTGACGGTGTACCATAGTCTACGACAAGCTCGCCAGCTGTGTCCTGAAGTAGTCACCATCCCTTACGAGTTCGAGCGGTGAGTTGACTGACTTAATGTGGTCGATAGACGTCTTTATTCACTCGAAACGACTAGGTACAAGTCATTTTCACTCCATTTTTATACCATTTTGATGTGCCATGCGGACGATGTTCAAGCCGTATCTGTTGATGAGGCTCTCATAGACGTGTCCTCCGCCGTCGCTCGCTTGAGGTCCACTTCCCCGTTGTCCGCCGATGATTTTACGATTACTTTTGCACAGACCATCAGAGATCAAGTGAAACAAGGCACCGGATGCGAGGGTATACGTATCGTGTTTCGAGACAAGCTCTCTTGCTGATCGTCCCCGCAGTCAGCATCGGTATTGCGGAGAATATCCAGCTCGCTCGTCTTGCGACACGCCAGGCAAAACCCGCAGGATTATTCCACCTCAAGAGCGAAGATGTGCAGCGATTCCTTGAACCACTCGATATCGATGACTTGCACGGTTTTGGTCATTCCACCCGACAAAGAGCGAGGGAGAAACTCGGCGCGACAAACCTGGGCGAGCTGATGACGAAGAACAAGGCACAGCTCTGCGAGGCGCTGGGGAAGGGTACGGGGGAAATCCTCTACAAGGCTATCCGTGGCATCGACGATCGAAAACTCGAGTCGGACAAACCTCGCAAGTCGGTCTCTTGTGACATCAATGTGCGTCTTTTTTTTCCTCTTTTGGCTTTCCTCTTTTGCCCTTTGGCGGACAAACGATGCTAAGGACGCATAGTATGGAATCCGGTTCGAGAACAACGGACAAGCGAAAGAGTTTGTATATCGCATGGCGGAGGAAGTGGCCCGACGCCTGGATAGTATCTCTATGCGTGGTCGCTCGCTGTCGCTCAAGATCTTGAAACGTGATCCGAGTGCTCCGAAGGAGGCGCCAAAGGTACGTCATAGCCCTTCATCCGATGAAGGGGGGAGAAGATTTACAAAGGACTCGTAGTTCATGGGTCATGGACTGTGCGAATCGTTCAACAAGCAGACAACGCTGGAAAGCGCGCACGGCCAGGCGACGAGCGACAGCAATGACATTGGAGACCATGCGTGGCGACTACTCAAGTCCTGGGGTTTCGATCCGGCAGAACTTCGTGGGATAGGTATCCACATCCAAAAGTTGGAAAGTAGCCGGAAAGTTGGAGACGTCGGACAGGCGAAGTTGCCCTTCCAGTCTGTGGACAGAAAATCCACGTCGAAAGATCCGGTGCTATCGAAAACCGAGGTCGATGATACGCCCGAGCTCGTGATACAGCCGCCGTCTTCACAGGGTGAAGCTATAACCATGGATACACCTGAGCAGAAGTACATGGATCAGGTCGACATGGAAGTTTTGGAAGCGCTACCAGAAGACATACGAAAAGAACTAGAAGATGAGTATCGACGTCGATCGCACTCGCTCATGGTTGCCGAGGCCGCGGCTGCACCAATCACCCCACCCTCCAAAGGGGTGAAGGGTCCGAACGTGAAACGGATCACACAACAGCTTGCACCTAAATCGGGGAGCAGCCTCTCGCCAAAGAAGAGCATGCTGTTCGCGAAACGCGAGACGCCTGTAAGCGCATCTGCAGTGCGAGTCTCCAGCGCCGAACTACGTAAGCTAGACATCGACCCGGATGTCTTCGCCGCGTTGCCTGTCGACATGCAGCGCGAACAACTGATCATGGTTCGGCATGCCAAAAAGGGCGGTGTCTTCAGCGAGCAGCGGCTCGTGATCAAAGATACGACCCACGCACCGCGGGAAAGAAAAATATCGCATTCAATGAAGCTGCCACCGCCACCGAAAGCGCGCCATCCCCGTCCCCCGGCGCTGAAGCAGTGGGGCAAGCAAAAGAGAGAGAAACTCTCGTTCACGGAGACGGACGACGTGCAGCATGTCATCGAAGCATGGGTGGAAGGCTTTGAGGAACATCCTCCGAATCAAAAGGATGTCGATTTCTTTTGCAAGTTCCTTGTGCAGAGTGTGGAGTTTTCTGACGCGGGGATGGAGAAGACAATCGCTGTGATGCGATGGTGGCTTGTCCTACTGCGTCGACGGTGGGGGGTACACGAGCGAGCAGATCAGTCTGAAGTAGATCAAACCACTCAGCCAGTCAGTTCGGAAGTTATAGGAAAGGCTTGGTGGAAAGCATTCCGTGAAGTGAAGGACAGAGTCGACGTGGCCGCACGGAAACGCTTCGGAGGAATGTTAGCCTTGACGTGATCGGGCATATACTTGCGTATTTCATGACTATCGTACGCTTCATGTCTCTAGTCGATGACACTAGCGAGGACATACTTGGAATTGAAGACCAATGAAATCTATTTCTCGCCTCTTGCAAGGAATAGATCCACTAAACGTCCAGCCTGTTTCACTTGTGCAATGATCTCAAAGGTGACGTTCCTCAAGCTTGCTTTCTCAAACGTAGCCCGGATTTCCTCCTGCGTGAACCCTCCTCTATGTACGACGATGTGGTGAGAGTCCTCAGGGAATATTTCGTGCGTTGACTCTCCGTGTACAATGTCTGAGACGAGCAATGACCCCCCCGGGTTCAGATACGTTGTGAGAGTTCTTGTCACCTCCTCGATGGAAGTAAGATGGTGATAAGCGAGTGCACACTACACGAGATAGGATGGGTTGAATCGTGATCGTGCTTTATCTCTGTTAGATGGGGACTCACCACGATCACGTCAAAGGTCATACCTTCCAGCTTTCGCTCGGTGAGATCGATGCAGATGGCTTTCATTTCTGCGGGCGGGATGCCATGATCGCCTACGATCCTGTTGTAATGGTCGACCATTCCTTGGCTGATATCAACGCCGACGATCGACTTGGGGTCCTCTGCTGCCAACACGCGGGAGATGAGGCCTGTCAAACGATGAGCCGGAGTGAAGAAAAAAAAAGAGCGCCGCTTATGGGCTCCTGTTACTACTCGCCTGTTCCGCACGCAAAATCCATCACGGTCGTCTCGCCCTGCCTGAACAGTCCGGTAGCTCTCATGGCTTTGCCAACTCTCTCGGCGGCCTCCTGTGCACCGGGGCGGCCGTCGTATTGGTCAGCTGTTGCGTCAAAGTAGTGTTTGTTCGCTGTCACGTAGCTGTCTGCGGGTGCATCAGGTAGGTGGTGTGAATGCAAGGTGTGGAGGGCCATGATTGGGATGGTACGAGCGATATGGGGATGATATGTTTCTTAATCGTCGTCGACACAGGATCCATGATGCTGTCCCGATGAGGGACTTGCCGTGCGAAAAGTAAGGCGTCTCTGGTCACTCAACACGTATGGCACTCGCGACGATCGAAATGTTGTCTAGCCAAGGCACGTCCAAGTTCAACGTCAACGCCTTGGATACGCTCACCACCACCCCTCCCAGCCCTCCCCAGAGCAACCGCAGAGCCATATTATCCATCCTCTGAGATCATGGCTAAGCATACACACGAGCATGCAAGCGATACAGCATGAGAATCTCTCTGTGCTCACCTCCTTGGCAATTGCGGCATCAAACGACTGGATTGCACTGCTGAACACATCCGCGATCAGCGGTGGTGGATGGTGCATCTGTTTCTTCACCGTGGTCCGCCGATTTAGGACAAGAGATTGTCGTTGATCAAGGCATAGACCCGACAATGTGGCCTAATCAGACGTGTTCGATTGTGTGAGTGTGGAGCGCTGTCCCGTGGACGTTGCCGCCGGGCGGCTCTGAGGACAGAGGACAATGGCATCTGAGACACCTACCACGCAAGGGATTTGGCTCCTGTCCAGTGCCAAGCCTCCCTACCATGCCGATCCAGGTACGTCGACTCGGTGTCGAGCATGCCATGTTTAGAAACTGAACTTTGCATGATTCAGTTTTTAAACATGGCGTGCTCGACACCGAGTCGACATACCTGTGAACTGGGGGCTGTTGAGATATTGCACCTAGGTGGGTTTTTTTGTGAGGATAAATTGAGTGGTTTTGATTTTCAACTCCCAAAAGTGTCCATCAAAACGGATGGACGGACACATTTGGGAACTAAAAATCAAATTTGATCGCAAGTCAAAAAATTATCTGCTCCTGTCTATAGAATATAACTCTGGCATATCGCAGCTCATTGACACCCTTTCTCCACTCATCAACTCAAACTATGCTGATGGCCAATGACGCCATTCACGGCTGGTCTCCCGCTGGAGATGACGACGAGGACGTGGATGTATCTCAGGGCATGCACTTCATAAGCTTTAAACCCTTCCCTTCGTCCTGGAGCACATTTCTCAGTCCTATTTGCCCTCCTCTTGACACCACACCTCCAGAAACCTGCCCTTCCCAGTCCCAGTACGCCCCCTTGGTCCCACTGACGGGATTTTCCCGTTCCCCTGTCGCACCCTCTTCCGACCGTCGAGCGCAACGTAACCGCAACAGAGATCCTAGCTGGATTCCACGTCCCCGCAACGCCTTCATCATCTTTCGGTGTGAGTACTCTCGCGAGCATTCGCAGGGTTCTCAGGACTCGCAAAATGATCACGATTCTACAAACCCCTCCATGAAAACACTCTCTAAGCGTGCTGCCGACGCTTGGAAGCAGCTCTCCCCCTCTGAGAGGGACCGGTACAAGATACTGGCCGATAAAGAGAGAGAGGAGCACGCTCGCCTCTATCCACATTATCGCTTCCGTCCTATGAAGAGACAGGCATCTGGGACGAGGAAAACATCTTGCGAGCGTCCTCAGGGGCCTCCAGCGACCTCCTCGGAGCGGCGTCCTGCGCCATCAACCCACTTTCCGTCTGTATTGGTTTCAGCATCTCAAAAGTCGCTCGCAGATTCTTCGGATGAGCGATTCGAGGCGCCTGCCCCCATACCACAGATGAGAACAGCATTGTTGCCTGAGCCACCGTCAAACCGCATTGACCTGCAGGCAGATGTGAGTTGTTCCTGTCCGACAAGTACGGACCTGGGCTCATTCTTGTGCTATCTTCAGTTGCCGCTCTCTGTGGGTTATCATGACCCCGCACTGTTTTATTCGTTTCCCGAAGCAAATCTGCCTATGGAATCATCACCGCCATCTTCTATCGACATTTGCTCTCCTCTCTGCACGTCAACAGCTAGCATTCCTCCCGATACTTCCCGCTGCAACGATTCTGCATTTAGTCTTGATTCGACCCACGAGGACCTGGAACGAGCACAGGCTCTCGAGGCTTATGCGATCGGTCTATACAACTACGATTTATTATCTCCATTTGCGTTTCCGGAATATTTTTGAGCGAAGGCATGCACTTGGAAGTTGCGCGGTCTATCTTCCTACCCCTACCACGTCCTTTGCCTAGACCCGAGCCACTTTTGGTTCACCTGTGTATGCCCATTCCTTTTTCACTCCGGGTGTCTGTGGCGCTTGTATCATATATCTCATCACCATGTACTCAATCTTTTCACCACGACTTGTACATACTGGGTTCAATCCCTTGCATCCCAGGCCGTGATCCATCTCGAACCTTCCAAAGGGTGAAATTCGACGGTGTCGCCCAAGTATCAGACGCCATCACGGGGTATGAATAGACGTACCAGCGCCCCGCAATAAAACAATAGCTGCGTCGTGTTCCGGCGGTGCCTATCATTTCAATTTGACTTCACACGAGGGGGAAATTTAACCATTAGTGTCCTCGATAAAGGATTTCGCCGGCGGAATTGGACAATGCGACATCATGTGGCCAAGCCCGATCAAAAAAAAAATTCTTATGGGTATGTTGGGAGGCGGCACCTGCAGTGCTGTGGATGCATTGCGGTGTCGTGACTTACCTTGATATCCAGGCTAGCCGTCCCTGATTTCACTTTTGGATCCCCGGGTCAATATGCTGCTGGTCGGATCTTCTCGATTATTTTGGTGTTGTCCCGTTTCTCCAACTGGACACACGCAAACGTAGTAGCCGGTTAGAATGCTAAAGTGAGAGTGACAGGTTTGTTCATAAGATTGGAGAAGAAAAATAGAAAAATACGCGTGTGATTTCTAAGCTTGAGGATATGATATTCGGTGTGCACTAACACCGGTGATCTGGGGCCAGCACCGCGAAACGAGTACAGCTGCTTGACAATGGCGGGTACTCAAACGTAGGCACATCGCGCCAGCTGATTTAATTTCACCATAGGTACGATCCATTTCGGAAGAACGACGTACGGTCTGGACTTCGGAATTTTTTGTGCATAATACGAATGGAACTTTGAATAACCCTCCGATTGAAACTGCCTAGTTTGGTAGGTGCTGTGGTTCACTGCAACCACTTGCTCCTCGGCCTCGTCAGAGAGAAAAGAGGGGACAAACCGAGTTATATGGCAACTGATTTGCAAAGGCTCGTAGCAGATGGCACACGCTTGAAGCTGGCTGAGCGACCCGCCAAGCCCGAGGAGTCTCTGAGTCCCCTGATTCAAACTCCGAACATCGCCAGGGTGTTGGTCCACCGCACTGCACACCCTCAAAAACACCGGAAAAATTATGGGGGGGTATGTTCATTGCTAGCTATCACTGCCCTCAGTGGTCGTGCTGAGGACGAGCTCCGAGTCCTCTTGGCCGATATCTGTAAAATTACAAAGAACTCACGTTATTGTTGCTCGTTCTGTAATTTTACAGATGGATGTTCTTGGCTTTTTGGACATCTGACCCGCGCTTAGTGCTGTGCATATTGTGGGCCACGGCCAGTTGTTCCATTGTTGCGAAGAGCATCTAGAACAATACTGTCCGACTGTGATACGACACGATCCATGGCGTGACACCTGCGACTCCTTTTTTCCCTCATTCCCGAGTCATCCCAAGGTCGCCTATAAATTGCATCCAAATCCTTCGCTGAAAATCAGGTGGTCGTACTAAAGGATCCATTTATCAAGTTCATGAAGAAGTAACGAGCGGTGGTGGGTCGTGCCTTAGCCGCAGAGCCTTATGAAGACCGCCACTCCGGGAAGAACGCGCCCAGGCAGATGTTGACACAGACAGATCGGTAGGGGTGCTTGGTACTCGTATCTCTTTTTCTGCACCATCTCCCTTCTATGCTAGCATTCATTGACAATCACGTGTAGACTGGTTCACCCGGTGGTCGCTGCAGAATACGCATTTCCGTGCTGTGTGTTCTCGCACCGCCGATTGGTGCACTCGTGGGACTTGAAGTAGAATCTGGTTGCCATTATTATGTGCTATTAGGGCGTCCACAAGCTCAGCACTTGGTTAAAAGCCAATACGCTCTTTCAACCGCTTCCTTCCCTCCCTCGAACACCCTTCCAACAGTTGGTCGGACCGCTCCTACCACTGGTACTCTACTCCAAACATGTGATATTCTTGTCTTGCGCAAGAGGGATGGGTATACCCTCTGTGACACAGATAATCAGTACTTTTAGGCACGAACCTGGAATTTTTGGCAAATTGGGTGGCTTGGACACGCTGTAATTAGCGTGATTTGACCAGGGCACTTATGAGTCCCCCCTTTGCAACTCCCTTTAGCATTATTGACTTTCTCCTTGGCCTCTCCTTGCTGGCTCACTGTCGATAATCACAGAAAACAATGAGAAGGAAGGACCCAGTGCAGCATTGGACTACTATTCATCGCGACCCTCGTTGACTCTGTTCGTACCGTCCCTTGCACCGTTGGCAGCAACCCTCATTCGGGGCACAAAGGTATCATGAAAGGAGTAATTCCATGGTTGTCCCGCATCAAAATGCAAGTGACGAACCCTATTTCGCTCTCGTTGGTCACACTCCATCTTTGCCTGGTCGGGCTGTCCGTGGTGCTTACTGATATCGGCGTGGCATTTCCCCCGCCAATAGGTGCGTGATCCCATGCGGACCACCACTTCTCTCTGGTATCAGTAGTACTCCGCCTGTCTTTCAGCTCTTTTAGCCACTTGCGAATGACAGTCGGCTGTAGGAAATAAACCGGACGCATCTGATCCCGCACTGCCAGTAGAGCTTCAACTCTATTGCCTGCTCAGCATTTCAGCGCACTAGGGTGCTGTCCCTAGCAACTCGAACATCCTCACGACCACCTCCTGAACCACACTCTAACGACTGGGGTGCTACCAATGTGCAGACAAGAGCCTTGGGTATCTCCCACTCCATGCAGCACGCTGGTCTGAATCCAATAAAGAATTTTGGAAGATTTAGAATCCTAGTCATCGGTGGGGCAAATACCGGCGACAGTCCTTCAGCAAATCTGCACCCTAACCAAAAAATCGAATATGTGCAATGCTCAAAGGGAAAAGTTATAGCTGACCAAGGTGGAATATATACCGAATGCTAATGTTGTTGACATGAGATCAGATTGATTTCACTGTCGAGGTGGGTCCTCGTTGGATTATCCTCACTGGGTGACTCGGTGTGCTACCGAGATGGACTACAGACTCAATGCAACACCGGATGTACTCTTATTGCGATGCTCATCGCTCTCCATTCGTCTTGCCCTGTGCACCCTTTGCGGCATTCTTCTTTTGTCTATCATCTGAACGATTCGACTCTCTGCATACCTTGGTCTTCTAGTTTGCTACAGTGCAAGAGACATACCCTCATCGGCACCAGCAGTACATTCACACCACACCACACCACACCATATCGAACAGAAGACACGCACATTTCGCCCCCTTTTGCTCAAGCTCATCCCAATCATCACTGCCACTCACGAGGACACACAATCCACTCCCAAATTGTTGTCCACATCCAACCACCATGACCATTCACCTTATCCTTACTGTCTTCAGAGACGATGTTCTCTGGGTCCTTTCGAAATTGGATTTGGTGTCTGATTTCCTTTCACCGTTGATCTTGTTGTCCGAACGTCGACAAAACTAGGTATATTCTCCATGTAAATATTACGTAGTATACAAGGATGACCCAGGAGAACAACCCATTCAAACCAATTCTTGACATTGACCTGTTGGGTGGTGTTAGGTATCCGGTCAGTATAGACCGGTGTGATCGTAAAGTGAGGACGGGAGCGAGCTGTTTCAGTGAGAACTAGACGTTGCAATGTGATCTCGATAAGAGTGATGACGAAGAAGGGAGGAACGATGAGGTGGACGATAGCTAGTTGTAAGCCGACCATAGCATTCCATCCTTCCGATCATTGTTCATAGCATTCCACCCTTGACCTGCGGTCGCCTGTACCATATATTGCTCGTTCACGCTCTGTCTCAGTTGGACTTAGTGTTGCCGCCTCCTTGGCGGGCTTTCACTAGTAGATTGTAACCGAACATTGATTCGGCGAGGGACGTCGTACCAGATGGTAGTCTTACTAGTTCACCTCTGTCTTAGGTCGCCATCACACCGAAAGTGCTGAAGCCGTGTCCTGTTCAGGCATGTTGGCAACTCGTGAGCTTGCCCAGGCAACATCCTGACTGATCAGATTCCTTGACGTGTTTCCTGTGGCGGAAAGGGGTGATTTTGGATAAATATTTTTATGCCCTAGCACTGACCAGTTTAGTCCACACAACACACCAAGACGGACCCGCTTCGCCCATTGTTTGTTGGCCGGGACGTTCAAACAAATTGTTCGCATGACGATGCGGTGCATCTAGGCCCAACACGAACAAGTTTTACTGGCACGTCCGGGAGGTCTACAACGAGAAGATGGCGCGAAAGCCTACGTACCACACAGCGAGCTAGTAGCAAAGTGCAACTTTGACATACACACGCTCAAAAATACTCGGAAATCGTTCTCGTGAAAGCCAGTGACTCATCGGCTAATTCTGTGTGACACTAAAAATGTCATTCAAAACTCTCACCAGAATTTTGGTGAATGTTTGCTGCGGCCGTTACAACAACTGACTCGATACAGTACCATGACTACTGAAGAGACTCCTTTGCTGGGAGATTGCCTTCACCCTGGCGTGCACAACACCCAGTGTGCCTTCCCCACCGAGGATGTCTATGATCGCTTCAGTCGTGGACAGAAGCGCGTGATCCTCGCAGTCGTGTCTCTCACCGGACTCCTTCCCAGTGCGTCTTG